>VCRD01000107.1:369329-397164 GCA_006783055.1 Trinorchestia longiramus
GTGTAATGGACGTAATACTCCATCTGGCCTTTGTATCGCATTGTTTAGACAGTCGAAGTGATAGATAGGGAAGATGACAATCATTACAGTAAATTGTCAATCATTACAGCAAATTAACAACCATTACGGCCTATTGGCAACCATTACAGCAAATTGGCAACCATTACGGCATACTGGCAACCATTACAGTAAATTGGCAACCATTATGGCATATTAGCAACCATTACAGCATATTGGCAACCATTACAGCATATGTACTGGCAACCATTACAGAAAATTGGCAACCATTATGGCATATTTGCAACCATTACAGCATATTGGCTACCATTACAGAAAATTGGTAACCATTATGGCATATTGACAACCATCACGGCATATTGGCAACCATTACGGCATACTGGCAACCATTACAAAAAATTGGCAATCATTACAGCATATTGGCAACCATTACAGCAAATTGACAACCATTACGGCGTATTGGCATCAAAATATGGATCATAACATGGGCTATAGCTTAACATCTCCTGTATAAAGTTTGTGGTAGATTTGTGTTCAATTAAATGCGATGCACCAATTTAAGGTCGGTCAAATTTCAACTTTTCTTGATACCGCTGATGATCTCCAAAGAAAATGTTCCAATCGAAACGAAAAAATAACTTTCGAGTAAAATTCCAGTGATCGAAACGATTAACTATGTTGATTCTCATTTATAGGATTGAGACTTGCAAAACCACTTAAAAGGGGCAGAAAAGATAGCATTAGGAGTTACCATGTTTAATGCGTGCAAAGATAAGGAACCAGGACGATCCATTTCCAAGTTAAAAAGATCCGTGATTGATGCCACCGCCGGAAGCGGCTTAGAATTTCCCAGCAATCAATCGACGAGAACAAATTCCAAGTTTTCGTTTGCTTTTCAAGAAGCAGGTCATGCGGCTGGAAGGCCGCTAATTGCCTTCGTAGAGACCAAGTCTCAAGGGCATTTGGCAACGTTGAGGGAATGCGAGGGAACGACAGTTCCTTTGTAAATTACCACGAGACATTGCAAATTCACTGGAGGCTTGGTCTCTACAATGGTAGAAACCAAGTCAACAAAATTTTGAGACCGATAGATGCCATACGGTTGCAAATATACCTAGAGGCCTGATCATTGAGCATTGAGTTTAGAAATTGTTATACTATGTATGTATAATGCTACTGTTTCCTGATTTTTATTCAATAAATTTATTAACATCGAAATGAGCTTTGCGTGTTGATCTGTTCCGTAGTTTTAGTGACCAAAATACTTCCATTAAAGGAGCGGTTCGCCCGAGCAATTCAGGTAATGTCCTGCCTGTGCAGTCTGGCTGTGACCATGCAATTAACTCTACGGCCAAAGCCCGCCTGTGTTCGTATTCGGGAATAGGTAACATGCACAATTACAAATAGACGCCATGTAATTTGATTAATTGAAATACTTCCAAATGCACAATGGCACATAGTCATACAGATTTGCATGAAATGAAACGCACAACATGGCATAAACTGGCAGCAAAGCATTAGGAAGTGTTATAGCCAAAGACTCTCTTTGAGACAGCAATTTACG
Organism: Trinorchestia longiramus; assembly: GCA_006783055.1. Lineage (NCBI taxonomy): Eukaryota > Metazoa > Arthropoda > Malacostraca > Amphipoda > Talitridae > Trinorchestia > Trinorchestia longiramus. The sequence continues at coordinate 370,912 of VCRD01000107.1, forward strand.
GTTTTATCATTGGAGCGGCAGAAGTTACCCAAATAAGTTCGCTACTCAGAAGTAGCTTCTTGAAGCGACAGCCACTGAAAAGATGCTATCAAACGCGTGTAAAAGCAGCAGGAAATGAGAACATTGAAGTGAGTAACTTTAGAGACCAAGAGTAGTCGTTTGAAGCTGTCTCTGTAATAGAGTTAAGCTATAAAAAATGAAATTTCGTCTGACCTTCAAGGGGCTAAAACACTGACAAACAATTCAGAAAAGACAGTACTCGACTGACCAGACCAGTAAAAATATCATTCTTTTATGCAGCATTATTTTCAGGGTAGAAAATTCAAGTTCTACGCAGAATATCGTTAGTAAATGATAAATGCAAAGTTATCGGCCACCGTGTGCGTTAATGAGCATGAATCCTTGCTACATGTTGCAGGTGTACACGTTGGAGGAATGCAGCAGACCCAGCGTAGAACTTATGATGAGAATATGAAGGTGATGATGGTAGCACTCAGCATTGCCCCCACGAAATTTAGTGATCTTCAAACCACGAGCATTTACCGGGTGTTCATAAAGTCTCTTTACCATTTTAAAAATGTATTACACATTCAATTGATAAGATATTTTGTTCAGGTTTGTTTTATTGTACTCAGTGTTTATGAAAAATTTTAATTCCATTTTTTATTTGTGTGTTTCAGGGATCCTGTTTGTGAAAGAGGTGCTGCTGAGACTTTATGAGAGACTTTTATAAGAGACTTTATGGACACCCAGTAGTTTTCTACATAGTCGGTGCCACTCAAAATGCCTCTCGCGAATTATTAATCAGTTATACATGCACTTTTCAGTTATCAACAGGCCATGATGCGAAAATATTAAAGTTATACCTTTACATTACTGTAACAATCATTTTCCTCATACAAAGGCACACAAAAAAACAGGATATTTCAATGTGTTTTTATTGTCAAACTCTTTCATATCGGTTTTATTTTAGCCTTTCATGAGATCAAAGCGCTGAGCTACAGCTGTATAATTAGAACTTTTGCTGATGGCCTGTATACTTTAAAACTTTTCTGCTTTATAAAGAGGCCTTAAAAACAACACTACCCATGTGTCGTTTGGTGGCCATAATTGCGATATTTGTGAGATCAGTAATACTTGGCATGTATGTAAACACACGACCCATAACCAGAAAGTCACTTTAAAAAGATGAATAGAGTAACTGCTGATACTGTAGCAATTGTACATTAAAAATGTCAAATTTTCAAAAATGATAATATAGTTGAAAAAGAACTGTAACTATACCCGACTACATAGGTAACAAAATGTATTTTTTTACACCGGACAAGGTCTAGCTGAAAAAACATCTTCCTATTTCTTTCAGAGAATCTAAACGTAGAAAAGTACACAAACTTTCATGCAATTGAAGTTCTTTTCTAATCCTAGACGAAATACACTTCAGTTCAGCAGCCTTTGCAGTAATCCAATTCTTGCCCGGCTGCGCTATCATTCCCTGGTCATTCGTGACTCGTTACAGAGTCGTTTTTCTCCTTTCAAGCTTTTACGACCACCCTCAGTTACAGTTTCCGCTTAATGCCTGTTTTTCTTTTGCTGGCCGTTGACTGGCTATTTTCTAGTACTACGAAAGAGACATGACGAGGTCTGACAAAAATCATTAGTCCACCGTACGTAAAGACTTTTAGCTACTGATCTTAAGATTGAGACAGTGAGTTCACTGCATTAGTGAAATGAAGTAGAAGTATGAAATGATTTTGTAGACTAGACAATGCTGCATGATTGAAAATTGCTGAACCCAAGATAATGTTTACCTAACTTACACGGGGTTGAAACTGAATACAGAACAAAACCTCAGTAACGATTACCAACTCAAATTCAAGTACTGAAGAGGGCGAGTTCAAGTTACGGTCTAGACAACAGTGAAGTCAGACTCCCTCAAGGATAGTCCCCAAACTACCTACATTAGATGCGCAACGCACATTTTTCCATGTATTCTTTTTTCTGTCCGTTTTCGTTTCATCTCGTCTCTTCTGCACATCTTGTATTAAATACTCCTTTACATCTTTCCTACAGACCCCGACCACCACCACCACCACCACTAGTCAGACCACCATCAGACTAGTCAAGCTGGCGAGAATGGTTGGTCTACCGATCTGAGTTTGGCGGATGTAGGCTCCTTGTTTTAGGCATAGACCTCACAAACCACAGCAGTGCATATGCACTATTTTCAGTGGTGCATAAAAAATGAACAAATGTGAAAGCCATGAAGTAAAGAGTGGGGACGGGCAGACTTGCTGAATCTATTGTAAAAATCTATAATGAAAATGCAAGAAAGTGTACGGCAGTTCAGCTTCTTCAATGGTCGACCATGACCTACCACAATCTATCGTTACTATGAAATTTTCCTTTATGGCAGCAAATTCTAATAACTCTTACTACGGTCTAAATTTTTGAACGAAAATACCTTCCCAGTCAAACTTTGCAGCTGAAGAACGGTACATACAATATGAAAATGTACTGAAAAATTAACAGATGTTGGCTGAAACTTACGCTAAAAACGCGTTTAAGTTCAAGTAAGATATTACAGTATTCTTCAGCTAATTACAAAAGTTCAAATTCAATCCGGAGGATTCCTCTATTCTGATTATCGAAATATTCGCGACAATCAGCAAAAATACTCATTTCAAAATTGGTACAGAGGTGCGGTGTTCTAGTTTGATTTCTCTAATGTCCATCTATCAACTTTGGTGCAGCATGGATAATGGTCACCCGTAAATGAGGGAGAGCGAAATAGCATAATTAATCTGAGCAAGATCCCTTCTGAGTTGAAATACGGAAGTTGAAGTTTCGTTTAGTTATTACTAGTACTCACTGGAAAAAGTAATTATAGATATCCTCATGAGTTTTATTCTTGTTTCTATTAAAGTATGACTGTTTTCCAGAAAGCAAAAGTTTTGAGACTCTATGTAGTTCGAATAGCGTTCATTAAAAAAGACAAAGCTCACAAAGAGACAGGCTTACGCTCTTTTGATCGCACATCGATAATTTAGATGTTTCAAAAACAATGCGATCTTTAGCTTTATAACCTTATTTAATACCAGAATTTGAGGTGAGAAGCTAATTTAGCAGACTTAGTTCGGGTGAAAAACTGGCTAGCTTTCTCGTGGACATCCAATTACAGTGACTGGTCAGCGGTGGCTGGTCAGAAACTGACCATTGACTCGCCAATAATTTTGTTCTGTAACTATTCAGGGATTAGTCTGCAACTGGTCACTGATTGATCTGTGGCTTGTCACTGGCTGATCGCTGATTGGTTAGCAAGTAATCGATGACAGCAAGGAAAAATTAGTCACTGTTCAGTCACGGCTTAGAGATTGTTCAGCAGTGACACAGACAAACGACCTGAGGGCATGAGGGCAATAACACGTTCAGTCTGGGAGGGAGGAAGCTCTGAAGCTCATTTACGTCGACAGGTAAACTGTGAATCTTGAATCAGGGGACTTTAGAAGGCTTAGAGACGATGCCTCCTCAATGACTCCTGTGAGGAAGCCTCGGAAAAATACGCATTGCACGAGTATCACGCACTCTTTAGCTAAATACTAACATTTTATTTCAATGAGGGTCTTAAAATATTTTTCGATGTCGTCAAGTGATTTTGTTTATTCAGAAAAATGTTAATAAACAAACATATTAATAGGAGTTATTATAATATGACATTCAACGATAATGTAGATCGTCAAAATACAGTCATTATTTATTTGTTCAAAGGTTTCATACAATAAAATAGGGTTTAGATTTATTTTAGAGTTGACTCAAGATCAATAACAATAGCAAAGTTAGGAATTTAAGTGTTTCGATCGTGATCAAAAATTATTTACATTAAAATGGTGTTAGTAATTTTTGAACGCATAAAGTGGTTCATTGATGTAAAAAATCATGAACAATGGTTCCTTTCAGACATTAAAAATAGAATTGAAGGGTGGACAGCACTAGTGGACTACTTGCATTTTTTTCCCACGGGAAAAAATGCAAGTAGTCCACTAGTGCTGTCCACCCTTCATATAGTAAACTACTGGATCGTAATCGCCTCTGTCAGCGCTGTGTTAGCGACAGCACGGGAGTGGACTACTTGCATTTTTTCCCGTGGAAAATATATTATATTTACCACGGGAAAAAATGCAAGTAGTCCACTAGTGCTGTCCACCCTTCAATTGAGCCTGTCACTACTTTTCATTCCCTTTTAAAACTCTATCCTGCTACAAGATGTACTTTGACACCCTCCATGCAACACAGTATACAAAAACTGCAGCATGAGAAGCAGCAGAAATGTTTGCTAAGAAAATAAACAGTTTGTGATTAAGAATTTTAAAAATCAACAAAAAATATTGATACTTGAGAAAGTCTTGGCTGAGCGCAGGGTGCATTGTGCATTTTAAAAACGGGTGGCTTTAATGAAAGTATTGTAACGAATCACTAGGATCTGAAACTATCTCGAAGTAAACAAAACACACGAAATGAGAAGCAGAACTCTGGGAAAATAAACTAATATGAAAAAATACTACATAAACATATGTCAAAAGTAGAGTCGAGAGTCCAAATTTCCTGCTTTGAAGACTAAATTATACGGCATGAGAGATTTTTTTAATAGTAAGTTATTGAAGCGTAGGAGAGAATGAAAGTAGAGAGAATTTTGACCATCACAATTAAAACTGCACCGGTCAGAACGAGTTAGAATTGTGCGTCATTTCAGTTTCGCGATGCACTCCATAGAAACACTGTAACAAATATTAGTTACTGGAATTCATAGATCCTAAGAAAAATATACCAAAAACTCCTACGAAAAAGTAATTTGTTTCGAAAACAAGCGGTCAAAATTTTGCCAAAATATCAAACCGAGAATTGTTATGAAAACTTCCATGTATATTTCGAAAACACTCGGTGAAAAGTTCTCAGAAATATAAACCTAGAACTGCTACGAAAAACTTACGTATTTGCTTCAAAAACGAGCGGTCAAAAGTTATAAACTAAGATTGCATGGAAAACTTCTGAATTTGTTTCGAAAACGTGCAGTCAGAAGTTAAGTTTCTCGTCGAGTTCTAGCACAGGAAGCTCCGCTCCAGCAACTGTTCCATTCTCCAAGATACCGCAAGCCGACATCACATCAATTTTGAAGCTATCAAGGACCATAAAATTGAACAATCAAATCAGCACTTTTATTTCGAGGGCCAGAATTTTAGAGGAAGAGGACGCGATCTCAAGAGAGGGGAGAACTCTAACTATACTCACAGAAATGATATAAAAACTAAGTTGATGTATCTGGCAAGAATTGAACGTTTCTTCACCGACGATGACAGTAATGAAACACTGAGTTGATCATTTTTAGCAAATGAAATATTATTATATTCGTTGTTTCTCACTGTAGAGATACCAAATTTATTCTTTGTGACAGGAATGCGATGACTTGTTGATAGTGTGTGGAATAAATGTGGAAATGAGTGTATGTATTCAAAATTTTCAGCTTATAGTGGCTTAAAAGAAAATCTTAAATATCAGTGCACTCAGAACAGTGTGCTATACAGGGTGTCCTAAAAATACGATACCCACTTTTCAAGGGCTGTAATTCAGAAGCTATTATACTTACAAAAAATTGGAAAGTCACATTTTGTTTTTTTATGCTTTGGTATCAATGATACGGCTTCAACTCGTAAGTTGAATTACATATGAATACGAAAGCGTGATCTTAAACTATTCAACATTTTTACCGATCGAAGAGCCAACTCACAAAAGAACAAAGAACATTCATCGTTGAGAAGTATTTTCAAGCGAAAAGTTTCCAACTGTTCATTCAATCATTTCAAGAGTATTTTCCTGAAAGACACTCTCCAACAAACATGATTACTCGTATTTGGAGAAATGTTACTAGGTACAGAACCGAAAGAACAAGCCTGAATCTCAACAACGGTCGATAAGGACGGAAAAGAACGGGGCGAACAGAAGAAAATGTTCGAATTGTTCAAGGAGCACTTACAGAAAATCTGCAAATCTCTGCAAAAAAAAGTGGATTATATGTCACTAAATCTACATTCAACAGAATTATAACTTTAGATTTGAAGTGGCATCCTTACAAGATGCATGTGCGGAACAAACTCCTCGATAACGATCTTCCTCGGCGACTGAATTTTGTTCAATGGTTTTTGCAAAGAAATGTTCGGTTTGTGGACGATATTGTGGTTGGCGATGAGGTTGCTTTCCATTTCAATGGCAAAGTAAATAATCACAACGCTCGCACATATGCACCGAAGAACCAACCTCCTAATTTCAACTTTGACATAGGAATTTCGGGAGAGAAAGTGTCCATGTGGATGGGACTTTGTGGCACTGGACATGTCATCGGTCCTTATCTTTATAACAATAACTTCAATGGAGTTGAATAACTTGATCTAATAAATAACAGGATCGTTCCAAGACTTCGAGAAACTCATGGAAACAGAATCAATCAAACCTGGTGCATTCAGGACGGTGCTTCTGCGCATAGAACTGTTGCTGTAAGGGAAAAACTGAATGAGCTATTCTGCAATCGTATTATCGCCTTGAATCATCGCATCGATGATCGCCTGATTTGACGCTGTGTGGTTTCTTCCTTCGGGGACATCTAAAGAGTAAGGTTTATAGCTCTCCACTGCATGATACCGACGAACTCAAACAAAGAATTGAAAATGAGGCCAATTTGCTGCAAGGAGATGATGCTCTCGTTAAACGAGTGATGGCGGGAATGAGGAAGCGAATGCAACTGTGTATTGAGAGAAACGGAGGACACACCGAAGGAAACGAACAATAGGAGGAACATTTAGATTGTTTTTCTTATTTTAATGCTATTTTCCATTGAATAAACGGTTGAAAGTTATTAAAAACATGGTTTTAATATCATAAAATTCGAAGTTTAACAAAAGTGTGCAAAGAGGTTTTCAGTATCTGTCACTAAAAATACTGTTTAAAGAAAACGGTTGGATCAATTCTTCTGAAATTTTGTACAAAGATGGAACAAATGTTAAGAAACAAAATGTAACTTTTCAATTTTTTTAAGTTTAATAGTTTCTGAATTACAGCCCTTGAAAATTGGGTGTCATTTTTTTGGGGACACCCTTTGGAGGCATGTTTGGAACAAATAGCTATATATTTGTCCAGTGATTGATCACGCGAAAGCTTGTATGCTGTCCTTGAATATCATGAAATACGTAACTGCATCAAAAAGCTGAAGGTTCTCCAAAAAATGTCTAAATCGTAGAACACACTCGAATTGGATGCTCTACGTAGCGAAGAGCTAGACTTCTAAAAACTGAAAAGATTTCGTCTTTGGGAGCTGTATGTACTTCGTGTGACGGCTACCCTCTTTTTTCAAAGACAAGTTTCAGGGCATGAAATTGTAAACTGAACCTATCCGCTACTATACAGCATACAAATAGCAATTTCATAAATAACACAGACGTACACCAAAAGCTAAAACTTAATTCTTTAAAAAATTTTAATCACCAGCTTGGTCGACTGGTATCACCAGCTTGATCGACTGGTGAGCGAATCTGCTTTCGAGCGGGAAGACCCGGGTTCGAATCCCGCTGCCGACATGGTTGACGCGGCTAGAAATACGGCATGGAACTTGGGTAAACAACCGAATAATTATCGAAGGAATTATCCGACCCAAGAATGGGCCAGAAGGTTCGTTCCTATAGCCTCATTCTATTCTATTCTATTCTACGTACATTTTCTTGATGTCTCCTGATTCATTTCCACAACGTTCAGCAGAAAGCACTGCAATCATTTTACGGTTGTAAAAATAAATTTTGTATAAACTTCATTCCAAATGTAAACAGATGCCGAAGAGGAGCAGTTCACAAAAGGATTTTCAGTCCCCGCACATGAGAAGGTCGTTAGTTTATATGAAATGAAGACGTAAGGACGGCACAACTCTAGGCTCCATCACGACTGTAGCTGTGTTTGCTCGATCTTTCTTTCTAAGCCTTAGTGACTACAACACAAACAGTCACGAGCACAACGAGGCGCTACAACACACCAGCTTTCACAGGAAACACGGTAATTATTATTTTTCCGAGAGCTTGCTATTCATGAAAAAATATGTGAGAACTTTGCGAATTGCATATCCATTTTAACTAAGTACTTGTATACGCAGCATTACAAAGCAGTCGTGAACATGCCCCTAAAACTTCTCGTGCTTCTAAAAGATTTATCCCTAATAGATCTCACCTCTGCTTTTGAACAGAGAACAAAGTTTTAACCAGAGAATCTTATTCCTAAGAGTGTGTGCGCACGAATACGTGTGTTTTTCCCAGATCACTGACCTGATATTTTTAACAATGTGATTACAAACTTGCGCACTTTTCAAGATATTGGTGTCAGCGAGTTCGTCCCGGTAACTGGTGGTAATTTTACTGCTAAACTGGAGTCGGCGCTACCTATTTTAAAGTCAAAACTAACAAAAAAAATCCACAATCATATCATTTGCGGCAGAAACATTTATTTCACATGCGTTGTGCAATACAACCCCTGCACATCAATCACGATCCCTGTGAGTGACCACGTGTGTTCCTTGCCGACACCTTATACCGTACACGAGGACGTGTCGTTCAAGCTGTTTGCACAGCAATAAATGCATCCATTCCAGGCTTTGTCCTTCTAATTGAGTGACACAAGACAGCAAAACACGCAGGCTTCATGGGCACACACGGCATCAAATAAAAAGACTTTTATTTTCTGACGAAAATTGTTTAGCAAAGAAGAAGAAAAAAGGAATCTCATATTTCTTCATAGTGACTAAACTTGTATAGTTTTTGATATCCTTCACAGACAAATTATGTATGCAGTAAAAGCATGAAGAGTGTATCAAATTTCTCAAGTTTTTATCCCATAACATTAGGTTGTATAGAGTAACAATAGCAGCTAGTGCTAGGAATTGGCCGGTGGTTTTACTGGCTGGTAAGCCAGTAGAATAAAATTAAGAAAATAAAAAAGTTTGCAGCAACTTTGAACTTCTTTGGTTGAGAACTTGGCTGGATCATCTATCCGGTTATGAGACTTACTCTATTTTCGTAAAAAATATCATTCCCGGCGAAAAATATGGTAGGCCAGAAAGTTTTCCCTGAGTTAGAGAGACAGACTCATAATGGACCAGAGGGGGATTTACAGACAACAGTTATCAGCCTCTGATTCTTTCTGACACACCACTGAACAACTCAAAAAAGAAACTAATTATTTCATAGAGGAAGCATTAACTTTCATAACAAATTAGAAATTTTACATTACATAACATCACATTATTCTGTGTTAACAAATACCAAAAATCATTACATGCGCTCATACCTTATGGATAATTACACAAGAGATTTGCTTTGTTTTTACTCTCCGCTTTACTTCGCGCTGGCACATGAGAGACGGCTTTTCTTGCTTGTGTGTTGAGCATTCTGGGGCTTGGGGTAAATTGCTCGGCTTTTGTTAGTCTCTTCACTCAGGCATTTAGATGTACAAAAGCCACAGTAGTCGCTGGAGAAAAAATTCTTCACAAAACATACATAAACGCAATGAGAGAATTTCTATGCATTAACTCCTGAACTGAGTACCGAATAATACATACAATCTAAAGTACTAAATAATGCAACCAATGTTAAGCATGAACTTTTCATTCAGGAAATTGTCAGCAAGCATATTTAGGTCTGATGTGAGAGAAGAAAAGTTTAATTTCTGCCATGTTGCGTCTCAGAAATTTGTAAAACGTAAAAACATCACAATTTGACATTCAGCTTTTGATCTTGTCCAAAAGAAATTAATCGTGTGCTTGTGCTTGCAAGTTCGAAAAACCGAGTGTTGACCCAACGTTTTGGATCGTGTTGCCATGCTTGGATGAGTTTGATTGGTTTTCCATGCAGCAATTCACAGGCTTTGTGAGCGTGAGCTTTGCCCAGTCAGCGTTTAAAGGAATTTTTCACGGCATTTTGGCCTGCCAATTCAGTTATTCCAGGCGGCTTGTCTAGACTGAGCTTTGAAACTGTTTTTGCTATTTTTTCAAGGCTGCATTCTCCGTGAGTTTTGCGTACCTTCATTTAAAAACACACATGTGATTATTGCAACAACGAAAAAGAATCGACAATCTGAATATTTTGTCTGAAAATATACGTTAGTCCTTATGAAAAGTGTCTTTTTTTCAGAGTTGTGCAATGACATTTATAAACTATGAACTATGTGAGTTTACTTTTTCAGAGTGATTTTTGAATGAACTTTACTGCTGATCCGTTCTTACAATGAAGACAGTCTCTGGAAGACAAAGAATGTCAAGTCACTTCTAAAAATCGTTCCCTGCACTAGTGACCATACACGCTAGCTCTTCTGCACCCAGAGTTAACGTCCTATTTCCTCTGCACACGAGAATGGTACGCGCAATACTGTCCTCTCCAACACTGCATACGCGTTCTAGGCCGAAGACTTACTTTCTATCTTTCTACGCTATGAAGAACGAAATGCTGAACTAGACAAGTGCAGGAAATTTTTTATTCCTCGAATAACTTAGCAAAGGAAACATTCTAGAGATATAGTGAGATATTTGTCTTTAACGTCTCCTAGTTTTTTTAAAGCAAAGGCATAGAAATCTTAACAGGTCGCAAAAATGAGTCTTTTTAACAGTCTTATAAAATTGAAAACTCGGTTGAATGAAATTTCTAATTATGGTTATTTTCAATGTACCTGCATGCTTTTAAATTCCACCATATAATGCTTAAGACATGGTTTTACAAACGTTTTATTCGATAGAATGTTTTCAGTTTCTTTATCAACTCATTTGTCTGACCAGAGAAAAAACCATATCCCTATTAAGCTATTACATATATAACATTCTGACTCAATAACTTCACCCAAGTACAAGCAGAGAATTCGTATGACATTTTTGGAAATAAATTAAGGTTGTGTTGGATTCAAACGGATAATCCAGAAATCTACAGCTGGGTTGGCCAACGGCCAACTCAAATCTAAACTATGATTTAAAATCTCTCGTTTTCTGTAAGCTAAACAGACAAGGCTGTAGACTGAAAATTATCATACACAGCTAACTAAAAGCTACACCAATTTGAAATCTGCTCAACAAGAGCAACTTCACATGAGATGCAGGGTGTATTTTGATTAATTATTGATGAAAACTTCATCTAAAAGCCCTTTCTTTCCTGAGGATAGAAAATACGAGTATAACATAAAGTAACTGAGTAAATAACACAGACGTACAGGTACTCCAGCTGTTGAAACTTTTTCGTTAAGAACAAACTTTGTATTGTGTTAGTAATTTAGGTAATTTCCTTCGTAAACTTTCTTAGCGTTTAGCAGCAGAGAACACTGAGAAGATTTTACAGCTGTAAAAATAGTTTTTTATTACGGGGCACAAACACCTGTGGAAATTAATTAAAGAACTGGCCACAGAAGGATCTCCAACCTCAATTTCAAATTTGTTAGTTTGTGTGAACCCATTTTGGTTGCTGGTTCGGGAACGCATGCTGACGATGGTAGACGCAGATAACACCTTCTCTAAAGCGAGAACCACAATACACAACTACATATAATGTGATGAAACTACCACTAATAACTACATGAAATCTCTGGTGCTAATTATAATGCATTTTCTAAGGCAAATACTTTTGATTTTTGAATTCACTTAACTTCACGCTTAGTGTGCAGTTAATAAAGAGAGTAGAAGTTTTGCAAAAAAAATCAGTTTTTACAATCAAAAGGTCACGTATTAGAGTGTGCATACTTACAATCCCCCCATCCTTCACCAGCACAATTGTAGTACACCTCAATTAATGAAATGTGCGTTGATTCTGCACTCATGTAAGTCTGGCAAGAAAACCGTTCACATGCATCATAATGATCGTTGATTGTATCATGATAATCAGATGTGACTTTTCGAGATAAAAAAAGATGGTCTTTGATAAAACATTTTTGACGATGATATTCAATCAAATGTTCGATGCTTAAAAGATTCTCGAAAAGTTCATCTGAAACTAATTAAAATAGGACGAGTTTTTTAACGATTGTGTGGAGACTCCTTTGTTTTAAAGAACAATGAGACTTACAGACGACGATTTTTCTAAAGGTACAATTATTATTGAAGCCCTATTGGCGTTAGAAATCTAGTTCAAGTTAAATAATAGTTGATTCTTTTGTCAGAGTGGCCTTCATTGTCATTGAGCAAACAAAAGTAGATATGTCATCTTGTTGTAAGTTACTCGTATATAAAGTTGATTAATCAGAAATCTCATATGTAAGATGGAAGGAAAAACTAACGTATAAGAGTGCATGTTAGTATTTAATATTTTAGAGTACCCAGATTCTATATTCAAGGCGTATTTATAATTATTTGTCAATATGAAGTACTGTTACGGTATATATCTTGATATAACAAGGCCACCTGTTCAATTACCAAGAAGAGAAAATTGTAATTTCAGGAAGCAGAGGCGTCGTAATAAGCGAACCTCGAGATGGAACGTACCGCGCCTAATTAATTTCACATGTATTCGTGTTAACAAAAGGATGTAATTAGAAAGCCAACGAAGTTTTCTTCTTCTGGATAATTCACTTGTTCCTCGGCATCTCAGTCGCATTCATTTCACAGCTCTAGTTTAAAGCGCCTTAGGCATGTAATTACTAGCTTCGCTGGAGAACCCCTTCTCTTTGAGAACCATTTCTAATTATTAATTTTATGGGTGGAGTTTGAGTAGAATAGACTGTCGTATTCCATAGCTCCTTACATATTTGCGATTGAGAGATGAAATTAAATTTATACCTCAAAGCTCTGGTCGCAGTCGTCTTTCAAGATTCGATTGAACTATGCTTTAATCAAGTTAACTAAATTATGCATCACAATCAGTCGTAATTATATAGACGACTCCGAACTGACATTGTCTTATCATTAGTAAGATGGTCGTATGGTAATGTTATTGGCTTTTATTTTGTTCAAGTTAATTTGTTAGTAACTCAAAGACTGAAAGTGATGCAAAAAATTTCATGAATGCGACACAAGAGATTGAACAGCACGGCTACAGCTGTTCAAGCTTTGTTGAAGCCAGTTACGCAACATAATGCAACATGCCCAGTCAGTATGTGACGGTGCATTGGAAAGGAAAAGGAATATAAACTCTACAACTAAGATTTCATTTTCTAGGGCAGTGGTACTCAACTGGTAGACCACAGTCCAAATCCGGGCCGCCAAGTGCTATTGTTTGGACCCCAGTTCTTCCTCTTAAAAGAAAATTGTCATTAAAAGTATATCAGAAGATGAATACTATTATATGATTATTTTAACGTGTTTAAAATAGATGTGGTAAAAGATTTATCTTCTCTACTTAAGGCTTAAACAAATAAATAAAGTCGTGCACTACATTTATAAGTACTCGTAGCTAAGATGTTTAACGCGTTGCAAATTGTGTTGACGAACCTTCTCAAAAAGTTATAGATTTCCCACTGTAGGGCATCAACTGGCAGCATCAGCTGGACCAGATCAATGTTATGTTTCATTTCCTTATACAACAAAACATGAAGGACCGTGCTTTGAGTAATGAGACTTTAAGTCAATTGTAACTTGTGTGTGAGAGTTTGTATCATAATGGATGAGAGATTATTACTTCCTCGTTGAGTTGCCAATATTCAAACAAGACTTAACATGTGAGGTACTGAACATAGTCAATTCTATAATTGACTGTTCGTAGAGAACAAAATAAATTCAGTAATTAACGGTTTGTAGAGAACATTAAATTCTATTATTGACTGTTCGTAGAGAACATAATAAATTCTGTAATTGACTGTTTGTAGAAAACATAATAAATTCTATAGTTGACTGTTCGTAGAGAACATAATAAATTCTATAGTTGACTGTTCATAGAGAACGTAATAAATTCTCTAATTGACTGTTTGTAGAGAACATAATAAATTTTATAGTTGACTGTTCGTAGAGAACATAATAAATTCTCTAATTGACTGTTTGTAGAGAACATAATAAATTTTATAGTTGACTGTTCGTAGAGAACATAATAAATTCTATAGTTGACTTCGTAGGGAACATAGTACCAGAAGAGTGAGAAACTGGTATGAGATTTAGAGTCGGATATATTTCTTTTACGAAAAAATTAGGCGCTTTACAACGAAGACACGTAGAAATGGTTTTTATTGGCAGAATTTTGTTTTCAATAAAATAGTACATTGGGAGGTGAAAAATTAAGTACATAAACGAACCCAATTAATCCTATCATTGAAAATTTAAAACCCGTGCACATAAATCAAGTATGTAAAATAATTCCCTTGGAATATCTTGGAAAGGCTACGTATACCGTTCGAAAGGCAAATCCAAACAGAGGAGAGATATAATTAAATATTAGGTGTTCTTACCGTGGAGTTCATTAGCTTTTACGATGACTGCCACCTAGAATTAGAGGATGTGAAGTCAATTTCGAATAAATGTTGAAACGATGGGAAATGTATGAAAAACGGTCAGAGGATGTATCGTGAGATTTCCTTTCAAAAACAATATGTCAGTTCATTTTTCTATTGTTTTAGATGAGTGATTAAGAGTATTTAGGCTACTATTCAGAATTAACAACTATATATAATTCATGCGTAAAAGGTTCAAGATTAGCATTGTGCATCTCAAGTAACATTCTTCCCCACTTTACTTGACGTATAGAACATAGTCACACTTTTACAGTTATTAGCCTGGGTTACCTTTTTGCAAAAAAGATTGTTATAGGGGTCTCCCCGAAGTGTATCAGCTTTTCACTTTTCGAGATCCTTAACAATAGGAGGCACGAATTGCGAGACAAAAACGTTCGTAGCAGGAGCTTGACATTTCAGAGGGTGACGGAGGTTGAAGCAATCCCGTTAACAGCTGAAAACGAGCAGTTCTAAGTGGCAGGCAAAAATGGAGTGCATAGACAATGGATTTCCTAGAGATGAGCATTGAATCGTTGAGAGAGAGAAAAAAAAGAGAGAAGACACGGAGAAGATTGAGAGGACGCATGAATTCAGACATTGTGAGGAGTAAGAACAGAGGCAAACAGCAGTACGAGGAATACAAGGAGACCGTAATGAATGGAAAGGAGTATGAGATGCATGCACTAGCATCAGTTTACACCCCAGCACAAGTCTACACACTCTCCCAAGTCTACGAAGCAGCTCAAGTCCACACACGCACCAGAGAACACACTAAAAAATATCAAACCATCACTGCAAGTTGATACACTGATGCCAGTCAACGCTTCATGTCCCCCCCCAGTTTCAGTGAGAGAGTATGAAGAGTAAAGTACCATTGCAGAACACCTTTGATGTCAAGATGATAACAAAGCTTCCATCAATGATAGATTTTAACAGTGATAAACACTCCAAAGTAGAACACCTCTAACTCCTTTTGAAGCCTCAATATGTTCACGTGTTTTCTAGAAAATGATGCAAATTTCAGCTACAGATGAAATCCTGCAACAAAAATTTCAAAGAGTGTATGGCACTTGGACTGCAGCCCTGCTGGGCTTGTTAACAAAATCACACTTCAAGCAATTACATAAAGACACATGTCCTTGCATTTGAACACTCTCGACTCTTGGTGTTGTGTCCTAACAATGTTCGCATTATTATCTGACGAAAGTAGCTATCACAGAAGCAGCCCCTGCCGTAGTTTTTAAGCAGAAGCATCAACGCAGTAACTGCAGGTATCGTCTGTGATTGCATTTGACACCAATCGACCGTGAAATTCTATTGGCTATTTGAAGAAATAAGCGAAAAATCTAATATTGAATAGGGTTTGAGCTCAGAGCATGAAAGTTAGCATTCTTGGCAGTAAGAATTCAATAACGCATTGTAGTGTATGGTTACAACACTCGCTTCTTTATAAAATAGAGAAAATTGGAGATCCTGAAACACATGCAACGGAAAATTTCCGTCACGTGGTAATACCATAGGTTGTGTCAGCAAACTAGTTTTTTTCTTGTATCACATGACAAATTTACTTATGAAGGACTTCAAAAATGATTTAAATGCCACTATTAATTAAATTGTAAGGGAAAATGTGTAGATGCCAACGTGTAATTTTTTCATGCCTCCAATTCTATTGCGTACAAATTATGTTAGTTTATGTTTGCCACTGCACAAATATCTTACTGGACCTGGCGTATGAACTTTTTTGGGGCTAGGAGAATATGAGAAAAGTACATTGCCATCAGAAATAATCCAATTATTTAGAATGGTCTTCGATCCATTTTCCTCTAACTGAGATAGCTTTGACAAGATTTGAATGATTTATCCATCGGAAAGGAGACATCAGAACTACATGCAGACACAAATCTTTGCACTCTGTTAAATTTTGCTATAACGCATCGATCTCGAGAATGAAATGGACTAACGGTGCTCTCGAAATTTACATCAGGATTTGCAGGGGAGTCACGCAGAATACCTTCGATGTTTCAAAGAGACTTTTTAAAATATTTGGTCAATGGAAACAAACAATAAAGCTACACTGAAAGTTATTCGCTAATGAATTAAGGTGACTGAGATAAAGCAATGTGTTCTTTCAAGAGACGTTCTTGTAGAGATTCTGAATTGAGGAGTGACTTGAATGAATAGACTACCTTGTGAACAATTTTGCGTTCTATGGAACGTTTTTCTTAGCATCGCCCTAGAACATGATGTATGTTGCTATTTCGTTGAGTGTGATTGGTGAAGCTATGGATTTCAGGATTGATGGAGCCATAAATTTCATTGTATGCTGTTATTCCTTTCTTGAAAAATTGACAACCGTATTTCTCACTTAGTGCAACTACTTAAATAGCTGAAATAACTGCTCATCGCACAGCTAATCTCAAGAAGTTCGTATTTTTTGACTGGGACAGACCACTGGGGAAATTTATTCGACTTTTCCCGTGGTTTTTATATTGAGTGCAATCAGTCATGAACTTCTTAATTATGAATATCAATGCTAAATTTTTCCAGAATTGAAAGCTATCATTCTTGCTGTGAGTTAATCAAGACAAATAATAACACAAAAATGCTGTGATTTGAGATATTTCAACAATCCAAATGTGGCTTCGAGTCTAAAATTGGAGCTCATAGAACCAGAGTCATAATATATATATATATATATATATATATATATATATATATATATATATATATATATATATATATATGGTATCTGCTAAAAAGTAAACTGCAGCACAAAGGAAGAACCAAATCGCATCACCCACACAATTTATTACCTAAATCAATATTCATCAGAATATAAAACAGACGAACGCATATCGAAGCAAATCATAAAAACAACACGAAATGTAATTTTGATAATGAACACCTCCGTCTCATAATATATTACAAAAGCCATACTATCGCGAGCCTCGTATCTAAAAATAATCAAAGTGCCAAATTATCAGAGCTAAAACAGACTAACGTCGTGTACGAGTACAAATGCAGCCATGAGGACTGTGAGCCTCATAACCGCTCGTACATTGGTGTAACAACAACCACCCTTTCCCGACGCCTGACTATGCACTTAGGTTCTGGAGGTCCAAAAAATCACGAAATGGAAGAACGCAACGAAACTCTTACCCGGGAAAAACTAGTAACAAACACAAAGATACTGCGACATGAACCCAAGTACAGCCGTTTGCAAATTCTGGAAGCATTATTAATTCACCAAAAGAAGCCGTCAATCAACAATCAGTGCACCGGAAAACATCGAATCCTTAAATTGTTTTAACCGACAGTACTTCCGAAGGCAACAGCCTTCGAAGTCTACAAGCCAACTTCAAAATTCCACAGCTCACATCGCAGCCAGCAGCAGCATGAAGAGGATGGATGGTCTGCTGCATTCTCCATAGCCTGACGATGGCGAACGATCGCCGAAACGCGTCGAAAAACCCCTTTTTAGATTTGAATATTGCTAATATCTTTGAAGTTTTAGATCCAGAGACTATTTCTAATTTTAGACAGATTGAAAAGCTTAATAAGAAACTCGTATCATCCCAATATGGCATTATTTTTAACCAGACATATATGGTACATATATATATATATATATATATATATATATATATATATATATACCTAGTTGAGTTATTACTTATACTATAAGTAATAACTCAATTAGGATCAATAACAGTTAATGGCATGTATGGCTTTACTTGAGCTAGAAAAATGTCAACTATTTTGTTGGCCCTTTTAGCTGAAAAAGAAAGTATTTTTGTCAGGAAAAAGATTTGCACGCGTCACCATGTTTCATAAAAGTAACATAACTAAGCAACGACCATTATGTACTCTACATCAATTAGTAAAAGAAATCAAGGTAAAACATTGAGTGGTGAATGGAGCACTTGCAGTGCTATTGCGTGATTGTGCCCCACGTACTTGCATCCACAGGAGAAAGGTAGTTAAATGTCAGGTGTATCCTCCGTGGAGTTTATTGGATTACACGATTCCAACGACGATACATATCATGCATGGGCTAAAATGGTCAGTAGTGCAGTTAACCCTTTCACGATCAAATTATTTTCATACTGATCAAAATATTACGTAAATTACGACTTATCTTTACAATTTCTGTGTAATTTTGCCGTAATTTTGAACGAAACCTTTAGAATATGGGAATGAAGGAAATGATTTTTAAAGTTTGTTTGGGACATATTAACCCAACGGTAGCGAAAGCTTAATGATGCAATTCGAGCCTGTACATAAAGAGAACTGAAAATAATGTCAACTCCATCAAAAAACTTCAAGATAAACAAGGCAAGGGAAACGTGAACCAAAATATTGAACAATTTCGCTAGAGACGCGTCTGATGATGTTTCATCGAGTAAATTAATTTGATCATACCTAAAAAAACTTTTTCACTAAAACTTTGATGATAAAAGTTTTTAGCATTAACACACTACAGACGGTAAAACTAATAACTAAAATGGCAGCTTGTGCGATAGTTAACCACAATTATGCACTCAACGTTCTGAAATCGAAAAATGAATCACGTGTTCATATTAATTTTAACTGCAACACTTTATCCATTTATTTATTTATTTATCCAATTCATCTCATGTGTTCTAACATTTACGATTGCTTTGAGCACTGCTTTCAAATTCTATTTCGACAACAAATGATACTGAATCGATTGAAACCTTTTTGCCGTCCTTCAGTTCTCGATTAGAGCGTGACAATACGTTAATTGCAGAAAAGTGAAAGCCTGTTGTACCCATAATGCGACACAGTCGTCTGAGAACCGCGTAAAGGAACTGTATATAACTCAGCAATGACACACACAAGGAGACACAATTGTGTCTCGTTTTGTATGAGAGAAGCGAAGCTGAAAACTTCTAGTTATCTGGCACTCGTCAGGTGCGAGGTTATTGCAAGTCTCTGAAGCTCGTTGCAGCAACTTGCTGCCCCGCTGCTGCAAAGCAGACTACTCCAGTCAGGCAAGGAGTCACGTATTTTTGTTTTTTGTTTTGAAAGATCAGGAGATAGGCTTCTATCGAGGAGTAAAGTTGATCAATATAAGCAGAAATTCAACTTTGGTAGTGAAGTTTTACTGGATCGCTTCTATGCTAAAACGATAACAAAACTTTGATCAACGCTGAAGATAGGTTCCTAACCCAAATAATAAGAATATTTATACACATAAATGCTGTCAATGTGAGATTTTATTAATTTTTTTTCAGCAGAGAAGTATACGTTTAAGGGAAAATTGGAAAGTACTAGTTTGTACACTTTTTTAAAAGAGTAAAACTCCAGGAATTATTTTCTTCATTGTAGGAAAATATTTTCTAGAACGCAGAAAAAAATAGTATGGTAAATATTAGCTTGCTTCTGAGCACTTTTATTTCGGAAAATTTTGCTCTATGCTTGACCCTGGCTATAAAAATCACAAGAAAACAAAAAAGCAGACTTACCGTACGTAAAGAACATTTCCCCAAGGTTTAGAAGTTACGAGCAAATAATTCGAATTAAACGTGTTATTGACCAGCTTGGTTGACTGGATCACCAGCTTGGTCGACTGGTATCACCAGCTTGGTCGACTGGTGAGCGAATCTGCTTGCGAGCGGAAAGACCAGGGTTCGAATCCCGCTGCCGACATGGTTGACGCAGCTAGAATTACGGCATGGGACTTGGGTAAAACAACCGATTAATTATCGAAGTAATTATCCGACCCAAGAATGGGCCAGAAGGTTCGTTCCTATAGCCTCATTCTATTCAAGCCAATGAATGAATGCAATAAATAATCTAATCGTAGTTCTGCAAGTGCTGTCGGTATTTTGAGCAGTGAGTTCATTTTGCGATGAGATCAAAAGCCACAGCTTCAGAATGTGAAAAAATAAAACTCCGTTTATTGATTCAACTCAACGTAACCACCAGATTTGCAAAGAACTTAACGTAAACAGGAAAAAAATAATACTAGGCGTCTGTCAGTATACTCAAGGTACTTACAACCAGTACGCTAGTCGAGCATCACAGTCGTGTCAAAAATCACGATTGGGTATCTGAAATTTCGGAAAATGTCTAGGCGATCTACCGTACACCGTTTTACGATGAGTGAACATTTCAATGCCTAAAATCTGGAGAGGTTGACGTGCTTACTGTCAAGAAGCACTGCGCTGCAGCCCAACTGTTTCGATAGGAAACACTATTTTGCTAGACAGGTTTTGTTTCTAAGTACTAAAGTTCTAAGAACTATGCTTATCCGAAAATTTATGAGCTAGCCAATTTTTAAATAGTTCTACACACCAGCACCGGTATAGGAAATCATTCCTTCAAAAAATGACTGGTGCAGCTCAATACTTTGGCATTTTGGAAGGACATTAAGCTTCTAGTTCTTAAGAACGTGATGCACTACACACTGATATCCTGCATGCATGCTCCATCTCAGAGATGATTGTTATAGCTACTTCGTGTGATGGCCAGGCAATGACGATAGTAAAACAATGTTTCGACATAAATATTTTAACACGTTTGTTGCGATGCGACCCACCGGTGGGTCACTTAGGTTAGGTTCTGTAATTTTTTCATATCCTTCTAGTGACTATGCGTACAGAGTGAAGTTTTACACCAATCAGGCAATCGCAACAAACGTGTTAATAGTCACACACTATATGTAGATAACACATTTATCAGTCTGCAAAATCTCAGATTATTCACCTCCATCACACGTGTGCTTGTCCTTTTTCAATCGTTTCAAGACTGATGTAGACTAGTTTACAGTAACTTCAAGGTTAGTTTTAGGGCATTAATAATTTCAATTTCCAGATAAACCTTGGTTAGTCGCATAGAAATAGTTAATAGTTCAAGTGTGGCACTGTGTGTCTCTTAACCTTTTTATAACTCATTCTTACATTCTCATCTTTACTCATCACAACACATGATAATTCAGGCAAGAAATTGTTAAGTTACCTCATTTGAATTGTTTTAAAAATCACCTATGATAGGCAAGTTTTATTCGTTGTATCGGTTTGTAATGGAGAGAAGGCAGTCAAAGTGAACAAAGTAATGCCGGTAGAAATGAGACGAGAAACAGAGGGAAAAAAAGAAGGGTACCACAAAGCCAGCTTTGTTCCCTTGACAGTAAACGTCGCAATACTTGACGAAGCATCACAAAAGTTGCCAATATTGGACTACCTCGTGCACTGTCAGCCTCAATCACCAGGAGAAGACAGCAATGTTCCGCAACAGGAATGTGTGTTCGCATTTTGTTGAAATATATAGTCTCAGTATGACACGTAATACACTTGAACTCAAAAATTAAAAGAAATTTTTGAAGACATGGAAGCTGAAACTGATTTTTCGAACCACAGTTGAAAAAAATTTTGCTTATTCGAAACCAAACAAGAAATGGAATAGTAGACAAAATTTAATACTACTTTCAAATTTTACTTATTTATTAAGACTTTCATTTCTAGGCAATATAAATATGCACCTCAAATAAACTTCACACGTAACTAAAATCTGATGCTACATTAAACATTACATAGCTGTGTTACTAATATCTTTAGGTGAATAATATTTTAGCAGCCTTTTCAAATGCGCTTAAGTGACTGAGCTGAATGCCCTCAATTAAATTAGTTCAGTATTTTACAGGTGTACGGCTGAGGGTCTAGAACTAACTAAAATAAACCAATAATGTGGATCAGAGGGGCATAGCTGAGTAAGGTAAATAATACAAATGTTTTGAACTTGTACAAATTGTGGTTCTGTGCGCAATACACTTGTATAAAAATTTAGTAATATGATAACTATTTCACGTTGTTCCTCGAAAGCATTCACGTGAACTCAAACCAACGCTCAGGCTTGAAATAAAAACAGAAGGACTGCGCAGCAACAAATGCACTCGCATTAATTCAGTGAGGTCTTCAATTTCCTCTAAATTTCCCCCATGATTTCATCAAGCTCGTCGGATATAAAAGGAAGACATTGGAGACGTTTCCTAAGACTTGTCATTAAATGCTTTCATGATGTCATTTGCAATTCTTAGCGGGTCCTTGCAGCACAATGAAGCGCGAACATTCCAGTATTTTTGCAGACGACGCTCATCTTTTGATATTTCTGTGCAACGTAAAGGAGCTAAAAAATTCTAAATTTCATTCTGAATCTTTGTTTACACAAGATCACGTCCTGAGTGAAAAAGAAGCCACTCAATTTGAAAAATTGTGCAGGGCGTTCACGTACAAATAATAATTATTTTACCCTCTGGGGACAGTAATGAATTTAATAGTTCAATTAGCAGAAAACATCATCGGAAGAGTTGGTAGCAATTGAGGCTTGTAACGACAATAATTACAGAGGCAGCTGTCGAAACAGCGTTGTGAACTGGGAGTGAGGCATTGCTGTCATACTTCCTAAATTCCGTGGCGCCACATTCCTCACCTACAAACACGTCAGTGAATGAATTTATGGAAAAACAGAATTCTTCGTCACTTAATAAAAACTGACTGGGATCATTTAAAAATAGAGTTGGACTGTGGCAACACAGATTGCAATGCGTCAGAAGCTGGACAGGATGGCACTGAACATGAGCAGAGAGACAAAAAACTTACCTCTGCGTATCAAAGAGCTCTCCCACTGTCCTCCCAAACACGGTCTCTGAAAATAATTAGGGATACAATTATCAACACTTCATCATTGAATGATAAGATTCGGCTTATAAGATGCTTTGAAATGCTATAACAAATGGGAATGTTTTGAAGCGTTTAGATTATGAAAAACTAAACGCTTAAAATAAAATCCACGAGCATTTGTACGAAGACGAATGTGCGTTGGAAGATTTTCCACCAATAAAATGTGTAACATCATTCAAACACTCAATAAAAGGTTCACAATCAAATTGAGTTGTTAAGGCTTGGGTCATACCATGTACTTGGCTAGAGACTCAATTGACTTAGCTGTCCGTATTCAGAAACACAGGCGGGTAACTTCGACTAGTTCATGCACAGCCGAGTATTGCAACTGGCCTGGACTTCGTGAATTGCCTATTTCAAATAGAGCAATAAATGTACGCAAACGATCGTAAAATATTGTCTTTATCTTTGGGTAGTAGGAATTTGGCTAAGCGAACAGGAAGCAGTTTCAGAACTGGTGAAGAATGCTACTTGTTATAAGCACGAAGTAACTACCCAAAGGTAATTTCAGCTTGCTAAGAAACAAGTCCGATTTAAATTCCATGATGTTTACATTAATTTCTACAAACGGATGCGTGACTGTCGAATGAAACTGAAATGCGAGCTCATATTGGCATTAAAATACGAGCTTATGGCAAAAGA
Source organism: Trinorchestia longiramus (assembly GCA_006783055.1). NCBI lineage: Eukaryota > Metazoa > Arthropoda > Malacostraca > Amphipoda > Talitridae > Trinorchestia > Trinorchestia longiramus. The sequence continues at coordinate 394,728 of VCRD01000107.1, forward strand.
TCTTTTCTTATCTGTGGTAGCGTGCTTTAACATGTTTCCTGCGATGGAACACACCGGTGGGTCACTTAGATTAGGTTCTGTAATTTTTTCCAAGTCTTTTAGTGATTATGTGTACAAAGTAAAGATTTGCACCAGCTAGGCAATCGCAGGAAACGTGTTAAAAAACCGTAGACGGTGTTGTGCACAAAAGAAAGAGCACTCGTAGACGTCATCTGCGTATTACTTCAGGAAAAAGATTATAGTCAGATTGGAATCGGTGAAACTCAAATTTTCCTTACTGTGGGCTGACATATTTTAAAAATAAAACAAAATGCCACAGAAAAAACACATACAAAAATGTGAACATAACTTCCAAGCGTGACTTACAAATTTAAGTCCAACAAAACATCGTAGACGTAACAACAGGGAAGAATAATAAAATCAAGCTACATAAGCATGAGTGCCAGGACTTATAAGAGTGATCAGCGTAAAGTCCCAGTATCACAGTGTTAGACATGAAAGAGTAGACTACGCCTAAAACCAGACCTCAATGGCATCACTGCATAATGCATTAGGTGGCATGCTATCAACCATTCTCAAATGTGTTAATTAAAGTTCAGTAAAGTTGACGACCCTCATAGACCAGACCTCAAATGCGTCTCTGGATCAAGTAGCGCCGAGTTAATGAAGCTCAAAATCCCCTCTCTATATGAGACATGATGGCCGCCCTCCTAACTCTGGGCTCCACAGGCCATAGAAGCCTGCCGCTTTGTGTAGGCCCATAGCAGAGCTACTAAATGCAGCACTAACGATCTCGCCTGCATCAGCGATTGCTGTGATATTTGGCTGCTGCAGACTGCCAGTTATAACGAGCCCGCCTGACGATCTGCAGCACAGAATTGTTCCATGCAAAAAAACATTTAATGATCGTATTTTCGACGTATAAAGTATCCCATGAATAATGATGCAAAAGTGTTTGAATGGTAATGAGAGACGTAATTTCAAAAAGTATTATTGTCGAAGTGGGGTAGCAGTAGCAATATCACGTGTGCATCACAACCATTCAACGCATCTAGCATTTTATCTTCCTATTGTTATATCTTCCATTAACTACTCAAAGCTAATGCAATTAGTTTATTTTTTTCTGTCGGAAGCAATCGAAGTACAATGTTATTAGTAACATAGTATTATAAATTCAGCTGTTTGTATCAATTTGACACACTCAAAACTAAGCTTCTCAGAAAAGTTAATGCCATCCAGCTTCTGGTTAGGATTCTTACCTCCCAAGCAGCGCAGCAGCACAGTCCTATCTCGAAAAATATTGATAAACTGTCAATTTTTCAATTCTTCTTGCAATCTGCGCCAATCCAAGAGACCATTTCCCATGACGTTGTTTTTGTAGTTCCTTGCATTTTCAAGTTTGCCAATATCCCGCAATAAAGAGTTTTCAGCTTTAAGATTAGATCATTTCCATTGCAAATGTTTTTCGGAGAAACCGGCAATTTTCAGTGAGCTTGATAGGCTACCAACCGAAATTCAAATCTTAGCGTCAGAAAAAGTTTTGTTTCTTGCAACTGGCTTGAAAGAATGTTAGCTGCAGCGACAGGTTTGGTGAGAAAACAAGTTTTGCTTAGCAAGCTTCAATGGTTCTCTCATTTGAAAACGAATTCATGCTCAATTACTACATTCAAGAATAATTTCATCTTTCTTATACAAACGAGATTAACCTGGCAATTATGAAGGAAAAAATCTTTTTGCGGTTGCCCTGTTATCGTAGTGTGAAATAGAGAAGTCATTATACAGAAAAAGCTTGTAATTCAAGAAATGAGAAGCGTATTGCATTATATTGGGCAGCTTTGCAATATTGGGCTTTGAATTTTAAATGACATTTTTTCTGCCGCTATTGAATCTAATTATAAAATGTTAACAGTACGGAAAGAAATATACAAGTAGCAGAGGTCACGCTATTACACTCCGCAATATACAGTAGGGGAATATTTTTAAATGGCAAAATGAAAAATTTAGGCACGATTTAACGAAACTGCCATGAACGAAGTTCACCCATTTACAGTCCAACGCAATCTTAGTTGAACTTACCTACGCAATATCAATTGAACTGACCTACGCAATCTTAATTGAACTGACCTACGTAATTTTAGTTGAACTGACCCACGCAATCTTAGTTGAACTGACCCACGCAATCTTAGTTGAACTGACCCACGCAATCTTAGTTGAAATGACCCACGCAATCTTAGTTGAACTGACACACACAATCTTAGTTGAACTGACCCACGCCATCTTAATTCAACTGACCCACGCAATCTTAACTGAACTGACCTACGTAATTTTAGTTGAACTACCAACTTGGTGTAGGGTGCACATTGCATCCAAACCCACCATGACGAACTCACGATCAGAGCGTGGCTGATGAAAAGCTCTTGTTTAGTGCTGAGGTGCT
>VCRD01000107.1:409574-532491 GCA_006783055.1 Trinorchestia longiramus
TCAACTTTTGAAGACAATTTTCCCAAATCGATTACTTTCACGTTTTGGTGATATTCCTTGGGCTCTTAGATCTTGTGATTTGACCCCTTTGGATTTCTTTTTATGAGGGTACTTAAAGTCGAAAGTATACATTAATAGGCCTCGTACTTTGGAACATTTGAAAGAGAATATTTCTCAAGAGATTCGCAACATTCCTCCCGAGATGCTAAGAAAAGTGATGGATTCTGTTACGAAAAGAATGCGCATGTGCATAAACCAACATGGTGGACATTTAGATGATATCCTATTTAAATAAAAACTCCAAAACCCTTTCTTTCGTTTGCAATTCACCCAAAGTTTCTATCTCAAGTAGTTTTTGCATAAAATTATTCTAAGTATATCATGTGACTTTTACCACACCCTTTATATATGAAATGCAGAAAGTAATTGTATAATAAATGCCGATAACGATTTTTGATGGAACCTAAATAAGCAGTGCATAAATGGAATACTTATTTCACATTTAATTTTTGCTCTTCGTGTGAAACATGAATTAGTACATTAACAATATATGTAAATCGACATAAGTAACTCTAAGCCAGGCATGTCAAACTCAGTTTGGCTCTGGGGCTGGATCCAGACTTTCTGTTCTCAGGTGGGCCGGATCAGTAAAAGAATGTCAACTCCAACTATTTAGCTTTGTTTTTCAGTACTATGCTTTATCATTCAGCCTACATTTGTAGCCTACCCTACACATTATAATCAAGTGAACATACGGCCCGCGGGCCGGGTCCGGCCCGCGGGCCGTATGTTTGACTTGCCTGCTCTAAGCCTTTGTAAAGATTTACATTCATTGTTTTCCACTTTTCAGTTATAGACGCTCAAAAGTACAGTTGTTTAGAACTGCGATATCCGATTCAAGATATTTATTTTTAGGATTTTACTACGAAGAATTTTTTAGACATTATAAATGCAAATTCTTGAAATTCGCACTGGGCTCTCAGGACAAGTTCCGAGCTTGTCTTCACTTTCTCTAGTCAATTGTGCTGCTTCATTCAATTTAGACGATGTTCAAGTAAAAGTTAAATTAAGGATACGTGCTGTATGTCCCCTTCATAATCCAGCTACAAAACACATTTCTGATACACGAAACACACGTCATGTGGAGCAACCGCACTAATTCGAGTTTTATTTTGTTCTTCTAACTTTCTGAGACATTGACTTCAAGGAACAAATGCTTCAAATTATCGTGTAGTGTTCATAACTAGCAGGACCCGCGAATAATTCGCGTTTAGTTCAGGAGCATGATTTTACAGGTAGTGAATAAATTAACAATCATTGATTATATAATTCAACCACTTTGATGCCACCTTTCATGGTCTCTGTTTCTCCTGTTTCCTAGAAATTGCAGTCTCTCTACCTCGTTTATATCATTTCGTCTTTTTTGGTATCTGTTTCCCCTGTTTTCTAGTAATTGCTGTCTCTCCACATCATTCATATCATTTCGACTTTCTTGATCTCTATTTCTCATGATTTGAAGATGCAATTCTCGCTCCTCCTGACTCATATTCATCCTTCGCTGTTGCATTCGTAGTCTGCTTCTACCACGAGTTGCTTGCCTTTTGTCTTCTCGTAAGCGCTGTCGGCTCCTTCTCTGTCGCTCTCTTGCTGCTTCTCTTTGTTCTCTTATTCTCTGCTTCATTGTTTTAGATCAGGGGTGGGCAAACTTTTCAGTGCAAGGGCCACGTTCAAAAATTCGCAATTTCATGGGGCTGCATTGTACAGGTGCGCACATAAGTAAGGTATTGTCGGTATCACTGATACGCTTGCAGCACTTTTTAAAATTTAAAAAATTCAAAAAATTCAAAAAATTCAAAAATTCAATATGTGCAAAAAATTCAAAACTAAAAAAAAATTTTTAGGCAATTTAAAAAATTAAAACAAAATCAAAAAATAAAAACAACTAAAATATTAAAAAAGTGACAAAATTCGAAAAATTGGAAAAAATTAAACCATTTGAAAATTTACAAAATTAAAAACATTAAAAACTAATTCAAAAAATATAAAAAATTTAGACCATATAAAAATTTAAAAAATGGAAAAAAATTTAAAACCAAAACACTCATAAAATTCCCAACCCAAAGTAACGTAATGTAACGTGACCCGACCCCAACCGTATAATAGATACCGCAATGAAGAGTGTGACGCACAGGTACGATAGTCGTAAGCGTATTAATATATAGATAGAGTCATTAATGAACGTCTCATGAGATACTGGAAACCTGAACCACTATTCTCCCAGAATTTTCTAATTTTTCAATTTCAAAAATTTATTAAAGGTCATTATATTTTAAAATGAACATTTTGGTGCGTGTAGAACACATATCACATATCAACTAAAAGAGCGCTAAAAATATGCCCATTATTGTTTTTTATGCGTATAAACTAGGAGGCCTCACTTAAAAAAATTCACGTGATTTTCAATTATTTATCATAAAATAATGAAATCAAAGAAGTTTTGATACCACTGGAAAAATGCTAAAAAACGAAAAAATTACGTATTTTATAGTCATACGAGTCTTTTGGTATCTACAATACCAACAACAATCCTTCTTCTGCTGCACGAACTGAAGTTTCGTGTAGGCCAGTGGCGATGCAGCTGGAAATTTTCATCCTCCGTACGCTTTAACACGTTTGTTGCGATGCGACCCACCGGTGGGTCACTTAAGTTAGGTTCTGTAATTTTTTCAGATCCTTCTAGTGACTATGCGTACAAAGTGAAGTTTTACACCAATCAGGCAATCGCAACAGACGTATTAACACGTTGAGTGCGATACGACCCGCCGGTGGGTCGCTCAGGTTAGGTTCTATAATTTTTTCAAGGCTTTCTAGTGACTGTGTGTACAAAGTAAAGATTTGCACCAGCTAGGCAATCGCAGGCAACGTGTTAATATCTGCTTCAGCAGTCACAATAAAAACAAAGTACACAGTATCACACAAGTACATGGTGTCCCAAAAAATTTATACATTTTTCAAAAGCTGTAGTGTAATACTATTGGTTTTTATGACGTGTCTATAAGGTTGATAACAACACATTTTGGATAGAAAATAAAATTTTAGATTTTGCTTTTTCGAATAAGACCTGTCCCAGTCTCCAAGTACCAGTAGTGTTCAAACTGCAGCCCTTTGCAAATTATTGTATACATTTTTTGAAGACACCCTGTACATGTTTAGGTTTCTTTCCCGGTATATGTCTAAGGTACTGATATAAATACGATAAACAAACCTTATTCGGTAAATGTTTTTCTTATTGAATATATGTAAATAAATGTATTTACTTTCATAAAGCAACAAAAGCTTACACTACGTGCACTGAAAATATACAACATGTAAAGTTATATAATTAAATTTTTTATATGCAAATATCCGTAACATAATTACAATTTTAGGATACTAAATTTCATAAATGACAATTTTCCGTATCCTTCCCATAGTGCGCGACACCAAACAGAATTGTGCATAGATTCGCTACGGTTTTTACTATAGGGCTAATTTGCAAACCAGTAATCAAAAGCGGCCTCAATGACGTCATACTCGCAACTAGTCAGAAGAACTTCGCAAATTGCATACGCGGGTAAACAACTAGGCAATCATTGTGAAAGTAAGTTTTCAATTCAGTTCTTCCTCAAAATTGATGTGACGATTTTATACAGCCATTAGGAAACAGTTCTTAGCAACAGGTACTGTTGGCACCGCTTCTTTATGCTTCTCAATGCAGAACTATCCTTCAGATGAAAATTGATTAACACGTTTGTTGCGATGCGACCCACCGGTGGGTAACTTAGGTTAGGTTCTGAAATTTTTTCCAAGTCTTTTAGTGATTATGTGTACAAAGTAAAGATTTGCACCGGCTAGGCAATCGCAACAAACGTGTTAACACACTCGTACTGCTTGTATTAAGAAGCTCGAATATGAAGTAAACTTTAAATGAATTATTCAGTAAAGGCAAACTTTAGTAGCTATAATCACATGCAATAGGTTGCACTTTTGCCAAAATTTGATACCCAGGTCTAGAATTCTGCAAGTATTCTACAGGTCTATCTAGAGAACGCGTGTGAAAGTGTACAAAAATGTATCATGATGGATTTTTTATTTTATTACTACGCATGCAGATTAATAATGCATACCCTTCAACAGAGCAACACTCACGCAATAAACTTTCATACTCGTACTGACGCATCCACGACAAAGACTGACGCATTCATATCTGCAGTAAGATTTACCAAGCTCCCCTGAACGCAATAAGATCACTACACCGGAACATCCAAAAGCAATAAAATAAAAATCCTGCAAAATTCCTGTTACGTTGCTCACCATGTCTCCACATCCCCTTCTCCAATTTCACGCCCTGAAAAAGTGAGTCCCGCGAATTTTGATCGAGCTGCCCAGAAGGGAAGCATTTTTATGACTCACTCAAGCTCCTGACAACCCCAGATTTTTCAAGGTGACAACATTTTTACGGCAGACGAGGGTCTTTTCTCCGGTTTTTCGGTCTCGCACACCACGCAGCTAAAATAATGGTCCTAACGCTTGTTTTCATAACGTTATTTGATATAAGAATTATATTTCAAAATTGCTGTTGAAAAAGGAAACACAACATTCAAGAATGCTCATACTTGCAGTTTTTCTTTGAATTTTCTGCACCTTTCCATTTTAAGACCCGGTTTCATCGTGGTTGCACGAGAGTAGTATATGTATGTGAGTATGATCTACGAGTTTAGGTACTACAAAAAAACACTTTGAACTCTTCTTCAAAATTTACTCTAATGGGAGATGGAGTCAGCAAATACTCCACGAAGAATCTAGCGAGACATGATACGAGAATCAAAATGCAATAATTTTCATGCACAGGCTAGTCATAATTTGAATATTTTTATGAAAATTTGCCTTCTGACTGAAGGAAAAATATGTTTCCTATGAAAATAACAACTTCCCCTTAGATATAATGAGCACCAACTGGGGAAAATGGACATTAATCATTATTCATGCCTGCATTTTAGTGCTCTCCATTGTAAAAAGTATTTTGTATTGCCTCTCCTGTATGAGTTAGATTAGTTTCATTTATTGATTGTAGTGTAGATAGGAAAGCGAGAATGTATGGATAGAAGGCGCTCACATTTTAGAAGTTTCGTTGCTAGAGGCATCACCAGCTAACAAATGGAGCACTACAATAAAACGTTCTATAACAATCATAAGATAAGAATGAAAATAAACACTACATGACGGCAAAACCAACACGCTGAAAAATGAGCAACATACAATGCAAGTTCAACAAACGAAGACGTTATATAAGATGCGCTCGACAAGTTTTAATAGAGGGTTTCTGTTCAAAATTCAACAATAAGTCTCGACTCAAATTCCCGAGTGGTTGTACGAGTATTGCAAATTGACTGGAGTATCGTTTTATGAGCTCTATAGTGTCGAAAATTAACTAAAATTTGAGACGACAACAAGCGTGGAACATCAGTTTGCATCGTAATTTTTTCACCAGTAGAGTAAGATGAGTTATAGAGACTTGCCACCTGTGCGGTACTTGTTCAGCAGCTACATTAGTGCCTCGATAATGCACCATGGCGCTAATTCACGTCTAAATTTCACGTATAAAATGAAAAGAAGTAGAAACTTAAAAAAGTGCATTTTTAAGAAGAAACGTTTCAGAATATAAAAATTGCATCATCAGCGCTCAAATGAACAAAAGTCCGACTTAAAGTAGACCGAAAATAAAACAGAGAAATATACATTCGTCTCTATAATATAAAAAACCCTTGTATCTTGGATGTAACTAATCATTGTACTACACACTCCACTCCTCCATACGTATGCCACTTGGTTTTATTTTTTGTCTCCCATGTTTCACTTCGGTACACATCGTGCCTTGTAACTGCATTGCTATGGTGCCTTTAATAACAGTACGTATCTTCAGTTAATATTTTTACCATTATTTCCATTTATTACAGATATTTCTACGAGAAATAGATAAGAAGAAAACATAATGTCTGATGAAGAGGGTCTGCGTCTCAGGTTCACAACCTTCATTTGGATAAATTAATCCTGTTCCTCCTTTTAGTCTAACAATGAACATTTTCTGCACAAATACTCTTTCTTACTCTTCCTCCTTCTTGAAAGCAACAACAGCCTTTGAGTGTTTGCATTCGAGTGCTTATCTCTGACCGTTGTCTCGTCTTAATGTAGGACAAGTGAGAGGGACGTCACTCAAATATAATTTGATATAATTGTCGTGTTTGTATACCCTGCACTGAATTGACTGCAACACACAAGACGATTACACACATAAAGAAAAACTGTTCTTCGTTGTGCTTGACGTCATGATTGTATCATTCCCAAGGTGAAAATCTTGAAACACGGTCAAGGAAATGCAGTGATCGTACGACATAAGAGTGTACTGGAAAATAAAAATATAATACATTAGGAGCTCTGTGTACTGCTGGTTAATTTGACTATCATTTATTTTATCGGTGTTTATTACTGTGTAGTTCCACAACGAACTAAATTTTATGTTTTTCAAAAATTTATAGAAGATGTTGCTTATATTCTTCCTGCAAAAAACCTTTGATACTAATTTTTTGGCGCCAGTACGTCGCTCTTACTCAAGACGGCGACACAAGCAAGATCAGGAACATGATTCTTCCTCCTCTTTTTAATAGTATATTATACATAATAATTCCATTGAATTTGAAAAGCCTTTGAGATAACCTCTGTTTTCTGAAACAGTAAATTAAAATCACTGCCAGGCTTTTTGTCTATTTATAGTAAATTCACTCGTTCGCTTACATACATCCCGATAGACACACAAATTATGACAGAAGATTCACCTGTCGAGAAATTCTAGCGGGGAATGATGAGCTGGCAGAATTTAAAACAGATTTCATGAACTAATACAAATGTTGACAAACTTTCATCTCACACTCGATGCAAGCTCGAAGGAAAAGAATTCCTTGTGAGAAACTTAAGGCCACAGATACTCTAGTCCAAGTCTAAAGGCTCTTGGGCATGTGTTTTCTACCAATTTTCGCCTTGGGTTTCCCTAACTTCCCCCACGAACTTCACGTGAATATCAGATGTCTCCACAAACTAAATTATTCTAAAATTAACTTTACGAGATACGATCTGAGTCAGAATCATACATCCATACGCACGACAGAACTGTCGCTTCTGCCTTCACAAGTCTAGGCTTCACTTCCAGAAACGCGTCACTGCCCCTTGACGATTCTAGAATCTTGAATAACAAAATTTCTCCCCGTCCTTTGTTAAATATTTGAAATACATTCATTCACCCTTTGGTCGGTGACGCACCCCAGTCAGGGAGCCCCTGTGGGTGTACTTTTGTTGTACACCTACGTGGTTGTGCAGGTCAGAGCTCACAGTTGTAAAAGCTTCTTCTTGCATGTCGTGTTTTTTTAGGAGCTTCGAAAAACTAGTCTATGTAGCCTCAGGTTAGAAACTAGGTTAAGTTTTTCCTTTCTTTACAATATGTAGAACCGGCAATAGAGCTTCAAGGAGCTTATGTCCTGTTCCACTTGACACAAAGAGTTTTGCTTTGTACAGTCTCACTCTAATCCTACTGCCACCATGGTTGACGCGGCTAGAATTACGGCATTGGACTTGGGTACCCGAATAATTATCGAAGTGATTATTCGACCCAAGAATGGGCCAGAAGGTTCGTTCCTATAGCTTTATTCTATTCTATTCTATTCTATTCTATTCTAAGTTTTCCGGAAACCTCTATCACGTTAAATTATTCGTTGATATAGAGAAAGTGTGAGGCATTTTTTTCTCATGTAACAAAATAACGAATGGTTTTCATAGAATACAGCGAAAGTTTTTCATCGTAAACTCAAATTCAAGCCAGACTGGAATAAATTTCTCCAATAAGGTGTGATTCTCGTGGTTAGATCAGAAAGTTGAACGTATACCGGTGACGAAATTTGAACGTGTAATTAAGTAGCATTGCGTACTTTGTTTTCATTGCGACTGCTCAAGTGGAGATCAAGGTGTACGCAAGAGGAGGATTTCTAGCTGCATCGGCACTGGCCTACGCGGAACTTCAGTTAGTGCAGCAGAAGATGAATTTGGCAAAAAAAACATAGAAAATGTAGTGCATTTCCCATAAAATTGAAGCATGGAATATGAAATAATGATTTATAAAATAATATTTAATTAATTCGCAATGGTTAGATATTCTATTATTTAACACGGAACATAATATAGCGCCTTTGGTTCAGCCACTAAATATCATACAACAATGAGAACACAAAATAAAACTAGTAGGATATTTGGCTAAAGAAATAATTGTAAAGGAATTGTAGAATATCAAAACTTGCACATATTATTTTTTCAAATGTTATTTTATTAAAATTTGAGAGTTTTGATAATGTTTATTAGGCATACCTATGACTATAAATGAACTACTATAAATGAAAATGACTTTGATATACAACTGAAATGAAAATTGTAGTGAATAGGGAAGTTTATTTGGTTATCATAGACGCAACAAATAACTTCTAAACAAGTTATGCAGATATTGCAGATCAATATTAATATAATTATTTTACACATTCTACTTGAATTTCTATGAATAATTACCTTAGTACGCTGCACATTTGACGATGATCACGAAAAAGTGTTTGTTCTGAGGCAATCGTTTTAAAGCAAATTACAAATATCAGTACTAAAAATTTTGGAGATAGAATTCTATCGTTAAATTTTAAAATTATTTTTCTCCTGAATAAAACTGATCTGGCACGTATGATTTAATCGTTTTTAAGAAAAGTAGATGTACAGACGAAGAATTGAATAACATCTCGAGAGAGATACAGAACTATGGCTAATGTGGAAACCATATCTTGCATGAATTCAGCTTTTATCACTATGCAATTAATAACACGTTGAGAGTTTCTCGTAATACGATGAAAACTTTTCATTGAAAATTCATGTAATCCCGAAAAAATATATCAATTCATCAATTTGCAATAATTGTTATGGCGTCGTAAATTTGAATTTTTTCAGGGAATTCGATTTTTGCTCACTCTATATCAATATGAGGTATTCATATAATTTTAGAACCTTGATTTTTCATACTTTAACTGCTAAGATCAGTTTGCCTCATGTTGTAAATTCAAATATATTTTCCAACGTTTTGTATGTTTAATGTCGCTGCCGTTGTAACCTATTTAGTAGAAAAATACGTTGTTAGGATTTGAACTATTTAGGGATTCAAATGTCATTGGCAATTGGCAACAGTGTGAAATGTACTATGAATTCATATATCCGATTCATTCCATTGCTCAACTATGTACGTTTGAAACATATACCATATGATAAGAAATAAAACGTCTAATTGCCAGTAGAATAAGTCAAATTGGGTTTCTAAATTAAAAAAAATGTTCATTAAGTAGACTTGAAAAGAATGCAAAGTTTGAAAGCATGTCTGATACAACAGTCTCAATTTTTTCAGGGGCTTCGAAACAAGAGAAACAATTTTGCTAACGTACGTCAGACAAACGCCAGAAGGCACTATGTCAGTAACTTATTATATTCAGACCGAGCATCACAGCTGGCTAGCGGGACTGCAGCCTATGTCACTTTCATTTTGAGCCTTGCAAACCTGCAACGTGTAGCCGAGGCGATATGTGGCGGTGGATATTAATGTTTATGTTGGCGGTTTTGCCGACAATTGACGCCTCTTCGGTCGAGAATTACTATTGTGGAGACGATAATTGTTATGATCGTAAGTATATCTACTATTATTGGCCGTGAAATAACTATTTTGTTGTCTTTCGGATACTTTCTCTTTTGAGTCTCGAAAAAATCAATTATCTTATTTTTCATTTACTTTCACAAATATTGATCTGCTCTTTTTTGAATCTGCAAACAATTTTCAATTTGATTTTACGTCTATGTTTTTTCATTGACTTGCTCAAGATTCATAATGTTAGTTTGGATTTAGTGTAATTGATCGGGCAATGAAATAGTTATCTTAATTTTGAGATGTCTGGTGTAAATACATTTGATATATGACTGACTAATTACATATTCTTGTTATTGGTTTGAAAAATGCAATGTTTGTGTATACTGCTACAACAAAATTCTACCTGTAAAACATATTTTATGGTGTGTATAGGAAATATTAGAAAACATCTAGAGTGAATATAGAAGTTTTAGTAATGGGGCATGCACACCATAATAATGCTCTTTAAAAAGGTTTTGTAGATGCAAATAATTCTTAGCATTAGAATTTTTCTATACCTAACTAGAGTGAATGAGGCTTTTAGTTTACCTTTACTTCTGACGTATTGCCTACAAAATTGTATGTAATGTACTCTGTCACTTATTGACTGCAATTTATAAATGAATCTTTGATTTAAACTCTCTAATTTAACATACATTAAATTCATGCATAAATATTTAGAAATATTATTGCCATTTTTCAATAACTTCTTTGACTTGAAAATCAAATATTTTTGTAGTTTTAAGCTGCCTACAATTTCATTTTGTTTAGTGCTTTCATTACTTCTGGCCTCATTTCAATAATCCAACTTGTTTCTATTACATAGGTATTATTATATTTTTGATTTGTTTAAGGAGATATGGAGAGATTGGCTTTATTTATGTCAAATATGTTGTGGTTCTATCAAATTTTTTATTATTTTTATAAATTATGTAAGAGAATTGCTGGTTTGGCAGTTTTAACTGTTTTTTTTGCCATTACATGTTGTGCAGTCATCAAAGTCAAATCAGAATCAAGCAATATGACACATTAAAGATGTATTTTTTATGATGATTTCCTGTAGATTGTCATTCACCAAAATTATAAATGCTATTAGCCTATGATCAATACAACTGTTTTTTATGGTACTTCTTCTAATGTAATGCATAATACAAAGTGAACTCAATTAGCTGTTCATTGCTCTGAATTTTGAAGGCTTGGACATCATTACAAGGTTTAGGCTATAGCTGTGAAGAAAGTTCTGAAAGAAATGTGTGCTCTGGTTCTTTGAATTAAGGATACATGAAGAAATAATCATCGAGTATCAAATCCTGTTTGTCCAACTTCTAGAATTTATTTTTTTAAAGTCCTGGTACTGCTTGTTTAGAAATTGTGTTGTTGGAGCCATGATAGTAAAATTGTATTGATTCATTTTTGGCTTTCAGTGCTCAGGATCACAAGAGATGCCACCAAAGCTGACATCAAACGAGCGTTCCGTGCTGTGGCTTCCAAAAGCCACCCTGACAAGTTCCAAGATCCTACTGACAAAAAAGAAGCTGAGATCAGATTTAAAAAGCTTGCTACTGCGTAAGTTCATTTAAATTTGGCCTTTCAATATGTTAGTTGAAGCAAATGTATCTTATGGTTTCCAAGATAGATTGAAATTATTTAGTGTTAAGCTTAATATTTAAGTGAGTTTGTTATTAACCTCTCTGGAATGTGTACATTTAAAAAGATTAGGTTCACAGAGTACAGTGACTAAAGCTTGATGGTTAAAATCTTGATAACACATGTTTTACTACTTCTTTTCTGGGTTATACAGAGTGCTATGGTCAAAGCTGAGTTCAATCATTCATATAGACCAGCATAATAATCAGATATTATCAGGTATCAGTGGGTCAAAATCTGAACTTGTGATTGACACATGACCTAGCAGGTTTCACTAATTCACCCGTTCTACAACAAGGAGCAATTTCATCCCAATTCCATTGCTCCTCAAATCAGCCTTGTACCAGGTCTCATTAAGTCTGAGTTTTAGATTTTTGTTGCCACATAATCTTTAATAATTTTGGTACCTAAACACATTTTCACATTGTTAAATGCATGTCTATGTTTGAGCATCATCTTACTCTTTTTAAGTGTTAAATCCCAGTCTATCTTATCTTTCTCTGCCTTCTAATGTGAAAATAGGTCAATGAGTGTTTACTCATTGACCTGCTTGTTATGTTTTAAGCTGCTTGGTTTCAAGATCAGCTCTTGATGAGTCTTTCCATACATTTTTACCTCCACCCTTCTTATGTATACTGCATCAAAGCTTAAATAAAAAAGGCTGATGCAAACTTTTTATTCCTCTTATACTCTGATTTCAAAATCTGTTTTCAGACATGTTACTAACTGTCAGTGAATGGATCCAACTTACTTCCATGCAAATTGTTTTTCTTCATTTCCTTGATGAGTTGCCCTCTTATGAACTTTTATTGTGCTATCCTGTCCCACAATCCATGAGTAACTAAAGAGTGATGTATAATGGGATACTTTGGAAACATTGATAACTTAGATTTGTAATATTTGCTTATTTTTAGATAAAGTAAGTGTATTTTCTTCTTTCAGAACTAACCTCTTTGACTGCGCCTTATACTCATGTCAGTTCAGCATAAATAGTGATAGAAGTGTAAACTTACGTAGGTTGTTAGTTAGGTAGTTAGACGTTTAGTACCGCACAATTGTGGCGGGCTGAATATAGGTAAATTATTTCATTCTTTTCGGATCAGTCTGAACTGTCACAAGGAAGCTGTTCTGTAAGTTTAAATTAACATTGTCCTTGGATTCAAATTTCTTTCATTATTAACTGCAAGCTTTCCTTAATTGTAAGATTACTAATATTAAATTGTGTAAATTGATTACTCATTTCATCTTTGAATGATGGTTAGACAAGAGTATGAGACCATTCCTTGAAAGAACCGTAGGGCTGTAAATCGTCGGTAAAGATTGGGATGATTTTCTTCATTGTTGTCGTACATTGCACAATTTCTTTGAAGGTACGATATTCTTCGAGATGACGAGTTCCGCCAAGACTATGACTACATGTTGGATCACCCTGATGAATTTTACATGAACTACTACCGAGCTTGGCGACGCAGAAACTACCCTAACGTAGACGTCAGGATTGTGTTGGCAGTCACTATTTCACTTATTTCTGCTGTGCAATACTACAATGGATGGAGCAAGTGAGTGAATTTCATAAGGATTTAAATTGAGACAGATTGAGTGTCATTTATTTGGATTTTGACATTTACTTTTCAATATTTTCAAATTCTAGGTGTATAGGATTTTTATTTATCTTTGCAATAGAAACAGGATTTTGTACAGCTGAGTTCTGGGATTTGTGGTGGATTATCCTCCCGTATAAGATTTTCATGTGTTAATTGTTGTGCCTTGTTACTATGTACATCTTCTTTGCAGAAATCTCTTAAAAATTTATTTCCTCAGATTCGACGAAGCCATAAAGTTCTTCAGCTCAACTCCCAAGTACAGGAACCATGCCATTGAGATAGCTAAACAAGAAGGCCTACTCAGTGCTCCTTCCGGTGAGTCTTAACCCTTTAGCGACCAGATGTACCGTACGGTCGCCTTTCAAACATGCTCTGTAATATTAATGTTGTGATCAGGAATTGGCGCTAGATGTTTTGAATGCGTTTGATACGCGTCCCTGTTTTGTTTTGGTGGTGCAACTCGGCTCTTGACCGCCAGCTACGCAGTACAGCGCTGAACTTGATGGGAAGCTGTAATGCCGTTGAAAAAAATGTGGTCCTTAAAGGGTTAAGTTCCCTCGCTTACAACAGGCGCCTTAACTTTTGATCGATTTATAGGTACCCAGTGCGGAAGTTGATACTAGTGTTGTTTTTTGACTGAAGTATACATATTTCAATTGAGTAGCTTAAGTTAAGTAATTTGGTAGTTTAAGAGAAGGGCTCAGATCATCTAGTTTGGTTTGCTTGAATGGCATATGCTGGATGTTTTGGTGGATACGAGTGATAGGCTCTGATATAACTTCTAGTCATAGCTTAGCTGCTGCTCTGCAATTGATAGATTGAGAGAAAAACTCACTATTACGTATATTATGAAATAATTGCAGCTCTGCTAAATTTAACGGCAAAAATTTGAGTAATGAATATTATTTACTAGTAGTTTATAAAATCTTTCTCACAATTTTCAAGATTGTCTGTAGAATCTTTGAGTTACTGCTTGTTCATTTAGAGACTTTATGACTAACATTTTTGCTGTGGGAAATGGAATCCTCAAGGAACTGAAACTCGAATACTGCGGAAAAAAATTGAAAAACCATATCACAATATTTATTGTCTAATATAAAATATAACATACATGCTAACAAAGGATTATAATTAAAACATCTAAAATAAATTTTGTTGAAAATAAACTCTTTGAAATAACCTTTAACACTAAATTACCGAGCTTTTTGCTAATAAATTTGCACTACCATTAGAGGAAGTCATAAGTGTTATTGCAAACATCTATGTAAGTGATTGCAATAGAAATTTGAAATTCGTTTCTCGTTATTATGTTCCATATTACTGCCTGTGTTTCAGATAAGAAGCGCTACAAAGGTATGACCAAGCAGCAAATTAAGGCTGAGGAAGAGCAAATCATAAGGAAGGTCATAGAAGATAAGATGGACATCAGAGGCGTGTATGCCAAGCCTACGATATAGTGAGTATTTTAATTTTTGATTACTCTTTAGATCCATTCATACGACATATATTACCTAGACAGCGGCGTGTGTCATTGGTAATGACTTACGGTATTTCCCTTGGTTGAACTAAGAATATTATAATAATACGGTATTTCCCTTTTCATAATAGGGAAACCATGTTTTTATAGATCAGTATGTGTATTTTCTAGTGTTACAACTGAAGGTTTTTCTTGCAGTGACCTCTTGTGGGTACAACTAGTGATGTTTCCCGTATGGACGTTCCAGTACCTTAGCTGGTACTGCAGTTGGATCTACAGGATATGGATCATCAAGCAGGACTATCAGAAGGAGGACAAGTTGTACATCATCAGGAAGAAGATGGGCGTCAGTCAAGGACAGTTTGATGTGAGCTTCTTCTCGGGTCGTTCATGTTTCTTACTTCAATCGAGTTGTCGTAGAAATGCAATCACAATATGTTGAATTATCTCGATGATGACCTCTGGTCACTTTCGCTACCTATGAAGTTGAGCGTGGAAATAACGCTAGTAAAACTTTTTCTTGAAGTCAAAGCCCTCGGCTTACGTATCTCGTAATTAAATATTTGCGTAATTAATGTATTGCTTTACTGTGACTTGTGCTACAGTTGAAAATACTCCCTGAATGATTCGAACTGATAGGGGTTTGCATCGTCACTAGGCTGGTGTTCTCATTGTATTTTTAATGTTTGATTTAGTCGAGTTACTGTTGAATAAAATACGATAGAATTGAGTATATTTTGTATTCTATGCGTCAGTTTAAACTCACTGTAATTTATGATTGATTATTATTCGTAAACTTTGGAAATTAAATTTCATTTTGTCCAGTACGTTAGCATATTCCAAGTGTGTGCTAATTTATATTTCTTGCATAAATCAGAAATCCTTATCATATAACCTCTCTACAAGACCAACGATGTGCGTACAAAGGAGTCTAAGTTAATGGAAACAGGCCTACTCCGAGTCTGTTCATTTTATGTCTCCACGAATTTACTAGCCTGGTTTAGTGTTGCTCACACCGCAATCAAAAAAAAAGAAACATTACTGAAACTCTTGCGATTCGGTAGATAAAATGTGTATTTAAATCTCTAAATCACATTGGTGCTGACGTTACGAACTTGTAAAGATTGACAAGTTTCGTTCTGCTCCAGTAAACATTTATTGTCGGAATCAGAGCCTCAGAACAGACGCTCGAAGGACATGGAGAATAACTCAGCGTCTTGCAATAATTATCTCCTCAGTTTCTATAGTTAATCTTGTGATCTAAAATAAGCCGTATGAACGCGGCTTATTTTGGATGTTACATTGCTTCACTCGTAGTTTGATGAGAATGAAATCGTATGATAATAAACGTCATATTCAAATATTACTTCCATGGCCTAATGAAAATGAAACGTACTTGACGCTGTGTATTTTTGTATAAACTGTTATTTAAGACTTAGTGCTCTGATCATCAGCGTATATTCTGGACTACGCAAGTATACTTAATGGGACTCCAGTCATTTTTCTAGTAAAATTTTATAAATCGGTTTAGTTACTGGCATGGAGTTTCTTCTTTTTGGGGTTGTCGTATGGAATAGGTTATGTTGAAGATATTTTATTATTTTTTTTCATGTGTCTCGAGCTAACACTTATTTTTTATTTTGTAGTCGCTGGACGATGAGACCCGCGAGAGCTACCTGAAGCTGGAGCTGTGGAAGGCAGACAAGTTCAAGTGCTGGAAGGAACAGCGAGACGAAGAGGTTCGCGTGAAACAGGCGTCGTCCGGTCGCTTCAAGAGCTACCGACGCTATCTCAAAAACAACGGACCTGGCAGGATGTACTTCGATGATTAAACTCAGATCAATTAACTTCCCAGGAATTAAGCGAGTTTTGGCATGGCATTCATTATGTACATTGATTACCACTATGATCTAAACTTGTTCAGCCCAACGAACTGTAATGAAGCGTGGGCTTTGTCTTGACATTTCTTGCTAGGATCGTCTCTCCCATGTTGGTGTTGAGGATTTCAGGAGTTGCGGCCACGTATTTTGGATAAGGTTATGTGAGCTTTTATGTTTTGTTTTTACTTAGGTAATGAATGATATAACGTTGTCATCACCTTGGTGGCGTTCACAATTTAAGATTAAACTTTCGAATGTCATACACACGTCAAACTGGAAATTTTTGATGGATAAATTAATAAGCCCTGTTGTGACATCATTGTAGTTCATATTGAATTTTAGTTATTTTAGATTAGGAGAAACTAAAAATTCGAATTACGTAGTTACCATTACATTTATGTAATGGTAACTTCATATTGACTGAAATTTTATCGTCGTCTTGATAATAGGATATTCGATACGAGAAAATATTTTTCACTTATGTTGAATTTTTTAATTTGTATGTTTTAACCACGTGAAATATTTAGAAGTTAGCTGACCTGTATTGTCGTCTTATTGTTCTTGCATGGACGGAAAATGCAAGATCGCCTTTTTCTCAAGTATGGTTATATTAGCCTCTTCAATAGCAGATAACCTGAGGTGCAGACGCCGTGGTGCGTCTCAAAAGTAAGTTTGAGTAGCAGAAATCTCGAAGCAGAAATTGTTGGCGCTTGCTCCAGTGTCTTACTGTGTGGGATGGAGCGAGGAAAAAACTGGACAAAACCTGGAAGCCTCTCTGACTAAATGTACCTCTCAAGTATTTCTCTACTGATCAGGGGAGATATACCAGTGTGTACCGTAATTGTATAAAATCTTATATGTACGATTGTTTGGAGTTGACAGTTTAATGGAAGGCTGTAATGTGCAGAAAATTCCGAAGAAAATTTGTTCAAAATTTGTTATTGGGCAGTATTTTGACTGCGATATTTTCTTAAGGTGGACAGCATGATCATATACTATCAAAAGTTTATTTATTTCTTCAATGTCTGAGAACATACGGATACCATGGCTGTGAAATTTGGTTTAGTTCTAGAAGTCTGTAAAGAATTCTAGTTCAAAAATTATATGTTTTAGTTCTCCGTTGCCAAGATCCAACGGACACCGAAAACGGAATTTTTATCACCGATTTTTGTAGGCTAATGTTAGAAATCTTTCAGGATTGCTCCTTAGTGTGATGTGCCGTAACGGTCTAAGTAAGCGAAAATCGACGTCTTCTTTGGTTTTCGAATGAATGTGTTGATAAAAAGTCGATTCTTTTTGCAAAAATACTCCTCTGGTCTCATTTTTTATGGTCAACCAAAATTTATAGATGGTGGCGCTTTTTGGCATTTCAAAGTTCTGTCGAGTAATATTTTGCAGCATCTGCTGCAAGTTAGATACGTAGCAAGAGTGTTAATTTATTCTCAAAAATAACATTATTGTTAAAACTTACGTATCAATCGATTGTGATTTGACCAGTGAACGTTAAGGTAGTAAGTTGAATAATTTGACTGCTAGGCTGTTAATTAATCAGTAATATTTTGGTTCCAAACATGCTTTTCAAAGTCTGCTTCTACGATTTGAAACAGAGGAAGAATAACGTGAAATGTGCAACATAGACGAATTTCTTCAGCTTTATTGTAGGGTGCACTCTTCGGTTCAGCCCAACTCGCCGTCTACTAGTAATTTCCGTTAAATCTTTGTTTCCGATGAAATTTCGTTCGTGAAAAGATTTTTATCACCTGCAAACAATATCATTCATTTAATTATTCGACCACAGCCATCGATGAAACTGCCTCACCGAATATCGTGTCAAGAATGCGTTGTGTTTTGTTAAGCTGTATAAACGAAGAAACGTTGGAGTGGCTGCAGATATGACAGATAATATTACGTATAGTAAGTGGAAAATGAAAAGTCACACTTCCAAATTTTCTGTTCGTTCTTGCCCAGCAATGGCCCGTCGTAAGAATATTTCGTAATTTTATATACGAATCATTAGTGATAGTCTGTGTGTGATGGAAATATTGGACAGGGGACACAGGTTGATGTGAATGGATTCTTTTTGCTTCTCATAGCATTATTGCTATTGTTTTTTACCACTCTTTTACGAGGTTTGAAGCATACCAGTTGTAAACAAGTACTATTTATTATCGTTTGTGTTTTTGTTATTTCATTTCATAAGTTAATTATTTTTGCAGTCTATACCTAATGTCGTATGAGTTTGGTCACCATTTATTAGAAAATAAGATAGATCATCTTGGATCTAATTGAGGAGGCTTAGCTAATGGAGTAGATGTGTTCGAGTTATATGTATAGGATTCTTTTGATTTTGTAGGATAGGATACAAGTGGGGACTTGAAACAAGTCTAGTGGGTGAAATAGTTTTTGAAACTCGCAATTTTACTGGGGATGAATAGGTAGCACGGCTATTAGAGGAATTGTTTAGTCAGTTGGGGGTTAGTTTTCGATATTAATGGATTTTTAATGGAGAAGCAGTTATGTAAACGTCACTTAATGAGACTCTATGAATGACTGAATTTTGGGAAATATTTTTCTGCCCTAATGCTTGCAAGAGTTTCATGTTACCCACTCCGGAGTCGCATCTATGAAGTTAATCAGTATTCTATATAACTAGTCAACTGTCCTTTGAATGACTCTCTCCGATTTTCTGCATTGCTCTCAATGTTTGCATGACTGAGTGAACGAAAATATTCTTCACGCGCTGCTCTGATATCAAGGACTCTTAAAAAATGCGTGGTTTATTGTTCGGACATTTTTGCTGAAACAATTTGATTGAAATCTCAGTAGTGAATGCGATTTTTTGGTTATAAAATAAGAAATAATAATTTTGAAAACGAAATTGAAATTTTAGGTGTGAGTGAGAGGTGTCGAACTTGAAATTTACCGCTCAAACTAGCGACTTCGGATCGTCGTTTCGTCTTCCTTTGCTCTTCTCTTCATTTCACTTTCATGTTTGAGTTTAGATTTTTCAAGTCCTTTAGATTTTCTCGGTGACTGAACGCTATTGGCAGTAGTTAAACTTCTAAACATTTCAAAAATACTAATTGGGTGTGCCAGACTTGGCATTTCCAGAAAAGAGGTATTCTGGTTGCCTGTAACATTCATTTACTGTGATTGTAAGTCATGCTCTGTTGGTAGCTGGATTTATTTTGTATTTCCATTATCTTCATGGCAGTGACCTTCAAGGTGTAATTCTGGTATTTTCATGCTCTGGTAACCATAGAAAATAAGTGCAACCACGTGTTCTCCTGTTGTTCTCGCTTCTGATTTCTCGATGCGTGGTGAAATCGTAAGCGCCACTATTGACAGTCGTAGTGCCTGCGTATGGTCGCGTACTAAAATATAGCATTGCTAGTTATCTTCTGATGAATTGCGACAAACTCAGTGGTGTGTTTAAATTCGTTTGTTTCACATTGTCAATTTTGTATAAATTCTGTTTTGGTTGTGTGGCCATGTGGTAGTTACTCTGCTAGAAACTTCAGTTTATCAATACCTCAATTAATCTAGACACTAAAAGTAATTTTGTTTGGTTCTACGTTATCTGTTTCGTATGAAGGTCATTAGCATAAATACTTTAATGTTTTTCTCAAAAAAGAATAAATGAATTTATTAACCTAAATAAAGAGCTGCTTCCAAATGATAGGTATGTACCGATTTCCCATGCTTTATTACACTTGCACGCGAATAACACAATGATGTTGGGGCGTTTGTATTAGTGATGAAATATTATGTCAGATAACAATGATAAGGTTCAGGCTCAGTTATCACTTTAGTGGATGCTTAATCATCATTACTAGTAATGCAATCAGGAGGAGCGCTAGAAATAATTCACGAGTGTGCACATGAACTTGACACAAGAATGTTACGTTAAATTCATGAGCTCCATTTGGCACCATCATCTGCTCTCGTAGAGTCGTCATTTCTCAGAAACATCTTCCTTCGTTTTAAAATGGACGTGGGTTTTGAGTTAACTTTCAGTATCTCGGTAAACCTCGTCCTCTTCAGGGTGGTCAGTGTAAAGTGAGAATGACTTCGTGCACTTGTGCCCATAATACTCTATCACAAGTGCGAGGATAGACTAGAAGTCTATTGAAGAGTTACTGAAATTTACACAAATTGTTGAACAGTTACGTAAAATCTTTTCTTTTATTTACTATAACGCACATCACGAACCAGGGGAATCAGCATTGAGAGCTGACACCGACTTCTCCAGCAAATGTGACAAATGAGACCAATACAAATACTGGAGTAACAATTGCTCTATTCTAAGCTTAAATTGTTTCACAGTTCGCTGTATTGCATGTTTTTACCAGAATTGCTCATTCAGTCTAAATTCAACACTTTTTTAGCGGGCATATCATTCATTTCAGACTAGCCTTCGCAGCAATCCCAGAGAGCTGAATCTAAAAATTCTAAAATCACATTCGTTACAAGAGTCGAAATACAGAAATTTCTTGCTTGGTGTGACGCACTTGGCGGCACTTAAATACACGGGCTGAAGAAAGGCAATTAAAAAAATACAGTTTACTCCATTAAAGGCTCACTATGGCTAGGGGAAAGTACAATGGATAGAACCTAAATAAAGTTACGTGCTACCAATGCTCTTTATAGTGTGGCAATGCTAGCTCAATACCGACATAGTCTACCCAACTCCTAGAGCAACGCACCACAAAATTCGAGACATGCATCACGGCACACAGAAGTCTTTATTTACTACGCTACTTTTATTTTAACTCGCGAGATTAAGTCACATTTTGGAAGTTACGAAAAACACAATATCGATATTCAATGAGCGTAATTCTTTCACCCAAAGCTTAATTCCAATATTTAAATTTAAATATTTGTAAGTTACAAAAACCATTAACTTTACATGACATTTCTGTTAAAGTGGAATTTAATTATAATCACCATGGGGAAGAAAATTTAGTATATCGAGAGCACTTGTTTCTGCATCGCACTTTCAGCGCGTGATGACAACACAGCCAAAGTTAGGTCAGCGGAAGGAACAACAAAAACTAAACCACCGTCGTATCTTCAGGTCTTCAATATCCATTCTAATTACCATGACAGCCTGCTAAGTTATTGGAACGTGAACAAGCTTAGAATAATGTCCAAATATATTAAACTATATTTAGAACTCAGTGACACAACTTTTATTATTCATAATATATATAAATAACGCGATGCGAATTTCAACTGGTAGAAGTTACCAGAATTCGTACAAGTTTGTGCCAAATATTAAATTTAAAAACATAGGAATGGACATCGGACCCTTTTACTGTAGGCTATTACACACTGCCTAGCGTGCTGCAGAAATAACCTGCTAGAGAAAGTTCATGCTAAGTCGCTACATTCACAAGTTAAGTAATTGGACTTCCCTAGTTTGAATTTCAGATACTGAAATTCTAAACTGCGATGAACTAACGCCGTAATCATCTTCCACACAATTCCGTGCACAGGTGTTCTATTACTGCAACATTTACTATTTTGTTAATATTCAAGAGTCCACTTAGTAATTGAGATGTCAAAGTGACAAAAGACGGAGGCTTTAATTAAAGCAGCACAAGGCTTTGTTATATCATCGCCATCGACGCGGGTAAGTTTCAAAGCTTCAAAGCCCCAAATGTCGGAGTAGAACGAACCGCATTAAACATCACCATGGAAAACCATTCTTCGAATCTGTGTAGGTAAGTAAGCAAAAAAAATCTGAATAAGCTATTCTGAGAAGAAAGACGAAGAGAATAGCCTGTATAGACTCGGGTAAGCACAACCAGTGCACATAATAAGGTTTAAAATCATGCACAGGATTGTGGTTTTCCGGAGTTCCAGCTATTTTCCGATGCTCGAGACACTGGAAAAGTTCTATATGCAGACATATACAAACCAGAACACAAACCTGTGTAAGAAGAAGCCAACAGTCACCAGCTCAATATGAACCAAAGGATTTTTCACCGAAATTAGTAAGAAAGTTTCCTTTCAAAGCGCTCTAAATTTCTAAGCACAGTTGAAACTTCCCTCTAACTTAGTATTTCTAGCAGAGATGCCAATGAACTCAGAGGTGCTCGTGAAGACTTAGTGATTTATCTTTATTTAGTGATCAAATGTCCCATTCATCAGTGACAAATATGAGCAAGAAGAGCTACAACTCAGCGGAACATGAACGTCGCGGAAAAAGTTTGTAACAGTCTCTCAAATTCTAAAACTAACAAAAAGTCCTGAAGAGCATGAAGCAAATAGTGAAGTAAATGCCAGGATTCAGCGAAATGAACAATATGGAGTTTTCAGTGAAAAATTCAGTATACCATTTTATTCCGGACACTAACAGTTTATGCTCGCATTCCGCATCCAGGAAATAATGGATACAGTTCAGAAGAAAGAATGACCAAGATCTGTCCCAGATAGTTCCCAAGTAAGAAGAAGCACGAGTTAAAAAATTGCATATTTGCACGCAGTAGCTCTCACAATTTTAAGGAGAAATAGTATTAGATAACACAATAAATTGAGTTGAGTTCAAGAGTAAATAAGACTACAGATACATAAACGTGCAGAACACAACGTCACGCAGAAAATTATAGACTGCGGCATCCATCTTTACGAAGTGCGAAACGATAACCAGTGTGAAAAATGATAAAAATACGATGAAATATGAGGTGAACAAATCATTGAGCTATATGAATCGACATATAAATACACTAGAAGACGAAACAACACCAGCTGGGTGAAACCTTCGCATTTGGAGCACAGCAACTAGTCAGAAGTTACACAAGCCATCGTGAGCCTCATAAGGAAGGAAAAAAGGTAACTAATGGACCATTTGAGAAGAATTCTCGTTATGTAATTCCAAACAATGTACTTGTGTTGAGTCCTACATCAGCTGCCCACACAGTGCTTGAAGAAGCACAAGCTTCACCAATAAATATAAAGAAAAACAATAATTACCCCAAAACATCCAAAATACGTCTCTTTCATTACCATTTTTGCAATAGGGATAAAGATTTGCTTTCATGTTTTCACCATAATCGAATAATTTTCAGGAAACTTCAGCGTTTAATGCGCTGACAAGCCGAGTACTAATTTACCATTGAATGTCTTTCAATTGTGTTATTTTTACCCAGGGTAAGTCAAACCTCTTCTTCCCCTTCAAGCAACAGAGGCAGAGTTTGGCGCTGCAGCCCCTCAACTACGAACTAACTATAGACGTAGAAATCCAGCTCAAGCTTGACCATCCAAAGAAGCTTGACCATTCTTGATTTAAAATCTCAGTCTAGGATGGAGATGTTCAAAATCAATCTCTAAGAATCTCACTCCGGAAACACAGTTGAAAAATAAAAGAAAGAAATACTGTCGTGGAATAGGACACAACATTGTCGCTGCTCAACATGCGTCTCTTATCTCGCATTCCGCAGAAATGATCCCTATTCCTTATCTTAACTTGACTATAATATTGACGGAGTTCAAACCTAAAAAATAGCATTGCGACAAATGGAATACCAATAATAACTCAAGACGAGGTTAATGATGACAACCTCATTGGTACTCTCCAGACCCAGAAGCGAACACGCAAAATTCTTAAACCAATTACTGCTCAACACGGAGGGCCATTTTACCAGCGCATGAAAATACCCCGTTTAGGCTTTGCTCAAGAGATTTGAGTTGGAAGGATTTAAAAAGTAAATAATTATATAAAAAGCCCAGTAATTAGTTCATACAACATTAGTTGTATCAAGTGGATGCACTGGAAAAATCGTATTATCGAGGACAGGGCGCAAAAACAAATGAGGAAAAAGAAAATATTTCCAATTCTTCGACATTACGCAATAATAAAGAATAAGAACCATAATTCGAAGGCATTTGCACATGAACTAACTGAATGTCATGATGAAGTTACAGCACAATGGCGACCTGATTTTACACTGATCTATTGGTTAGAAGTGAATTAATTTACACAAGTAGGAGCAAAACAAATAATCTGACATATCCGTCTATGTTGGTACAAACATTAAAGTCATCGACTCCCTAATATAATACTTGCCAATTGCTATTACAACAGCTCATACCAACCCCGCCCACTGGCATCTCGTTTAGATAAAACTACTGAAGATGTACCTATAACTTCATAGAGAACCAATATTAGTCTCAAGAAAGTGGTCAATGTTTCTTCAACACAACCACTCAAAGAACTAAAAAGTAGCCAATGCTGACCCAATATAACTATTAAAAAAAACTAAAATGTAGCCTATGCTGACCCAATATAACTATTAAAATAACTAAAATGTAGCCTATGCTGACCCAATATAACTATTAAAAAAAACTAAAATGTAGCCTATGCTGACCCAATATAACTATTAAAAAAAACTAAAATGTAGCCTATGCTGATCCAATATAACTATTAAAAAACTAAAATGTAGCCTATGCTGACCCAATATAACTACCAAAAAACTAACAAGTAACCAATGCTAGCCGATATCAATACCACATTTCCCTAATCAATACTACAGTAATTAAACAAATGAGTAGCTACCAATACAGTATTATGATTGGTTTAGTTACTATAAACAGAATATTAATAACTTCTGGTAACATTTTAAGTTACAATATACTATAATTATTGAACAAAACTTTTGACGAACAGACCTTCAAAATACATACTGCTTTGTAATTCAAATTAGTTTCGTTGTATTCTACAAAAGATACAGGCAAGAGCGTATAAACATGTCAGTATATATTCAGAAATAGCTATTTGTCACAGGAAAAATGGTTGTCTAATTACACGTCAAAATAATTCTTTTTGGCTTGAAATTAAACTTTGACAATAGCTCGTCTGTCAAGTCACGCTATCAATATTTTGTTATTAAATTACAAAGAAAGTTCTGTACAACTAAACCAATTACTGCATTACGAATATGAAAGAGCATGTAGAAGAAAAGAACAGCCACGGATCTCCATTAAACGGCAAATTTTTTACCGCGAGGAACCGCTTCCGAATTACAGAAACTGATTTACCGTGACATATCGTTGATGCAAAAACAAAAGTTCACAATATTGAATCGATCTGTAGATGTTTGGCGTTATTATCTTTTGGGTCTCAACTGATATCACCTATGAAGTTATCAAAAGCTAAAAACGCTTTTAAATCCCCGTTAGCGTTGTCTAAGAAGAAGCTCCAGCATTACTGCAAGTTTTCACAACAGCTGGAGAAAGCGCAAAAGATATAAAACGCTCTCTAATATAGGCAAAAAACAATTATTCTAGAATTGATTTCCTCCGTACAAGGAATTGTATGCATTAAACACATTCTGCGTGCCAAAAACTTGGTAAGTTAATAGACAAGGTTGGCTAACTGGTGCCACAACCAAGTAGCCTACCTTAACATCTCACACGAACGGATAATTGTCGAACCAAATTTCAAATAAGAACAACTAACATGGTAATCATGACTCACCGAGCCACCTGCTCCGTGGCGTCCATGAGTCCAAGATTGCGCAGCAGTTGCCGCTCGTCGAAATCTCTCATCTCTTCCTCATCGTCAGCAGTGCCGTACGAGTTCTCAGAACCGCCACTGAAACCATCAAGGTCACTGTCGCTCCCTATGTCGTCGGTGGCATTGCTCCGGCTGGTACCTGGCTCGCTGTCATCTCTACCGGCAGCACCTTCAGCGATTACATCACCAGCATCAGCACTGGGAGGCGGCACGCCTTCGGCGTTCTCGTTACCAGACTTTGCGTTGGAGCGAGTGTGGTTGTAGTTGACCAAACGACGACCCACGAGGTACTTGTCGTTTTTGATGTGCTCGTAGAGGCGAGAAAACTGGGCGAGCTGCATCCGCACAACCAGCATCAACACACCTACAAACAGCATTGCTGGGTAGATCCGGCGCTTCACCACCACCTGTCAACATAAGAACATAGTTAGGTAATTATTTCAACAGAATTGAAGCTTAAGATGCGAATCGAAAATAAAATCGCATGAAAGGTCGAGAAAACCATTGAAAGAAAAGCTTCGATCATTGGACTTTTGTCCTGAGGATACACACAAAAATCAATTTCACACCAGTCTCAGATCATCGTTCAGGAACGGCAATTCGAAAATATTCTTCTGCAGTAGAATGGAATCCACAACCAATGTGAAAGAACTGACCAGAGACTCCTGCTCAACCAGGAGCGGGGCAACGCTCTCAGCAATGACGGATGGCAGCGTGAGCCCGACAAGCAGCCCTACGATCACAGGAAACGCCGTGTCCACCACCACCAACTTCAGGTCCAAGTTGCGCAGGCCACCCAGATAAATGCGCTCCAAGTGTGTCTTCAGCCACCAGTTGGGGCCCATCATCACCAAGGCACAGATGATTTTCGTGTTGGGTACACCCAATGCCCAATTCTGAAAAATATTAATTTCTCTCTACTACACACAAAATATTTTAATATCATCGAAGTAGAAACCAAAAGAGATACTGTTATGAACTTGACAATAAACAACTACACTCGCGATACATGGAATATTCTGAGACTTTGAAGTAGCTAGCCGGATAATGTAGTGTGAAAGACTAGTATCAGTCTAAAAATATAAATAAAGTAAAATACATTCATGATATCAGCGAGTTTTAAATTATTCAGCCAGCATTTATATTGAAGTCTCTCAGTGCAAACTAATTATCTCATAAAAATAAATGAAGCTAATTTTGAAATATACTGAAATCATTCACAATCGTAAATAGTTTAAAATATAAAAAAATACTCAATTTATCATACAGAGCTGAACAAAAGTGAAAACGATCAGAAACAAAGGTTGCAAACTTGGAACAAACGTTAAAATCGCACCTGCCAGAGGAAGATGACGGGCGTCTGATGAAGAGGAACCCGCAGGGGCAGCAGCAGCACGAGTTCCACGAGAACACCAACCAGTAGGGGAATCACAACCGCCACCACAATGATGCCCACCGTCGCTTTCAAGCCCTGGTAACACGGGGGTTAGTTAGCTCCAACTTCTTGTGAATTATCGAGTTAGCATTACAAATTCCAATTTTAGTACCTCAAGTACAGAGAATATAAAGTAGTGTCATTCGGGAAATGTGGGGATACTGATGTCATGAAAAGGCATGACGTCACGGTGATGTAAAACCCAATCATCCAATCGTAGCACACAAGCAACGTTCCTGAATAATGATATCACGAAAACGGCAACTTCTGTGCACTGTTGTTACGTTGTTATGGTGCCTGCTCTTGTTGGACCTAATAAAAATGTTCTTACCAGAATTGTCAATGTAATAACAAAGACGACTCTAAAGTTAGTGTTTCCATTTTCAGCAAAAATAATTCCAGAATGGATTGCTGCGTCCGGAAACTAGCGATGAAGATTTGAAAAAATTGTCTAATAATCAACTAACTTATCACATAACCATTGTGATGAAGATAAGTGTCTATTGGGTTAACTAATCTGAGCTAAGAACGTTTTTGCTTCAAAATGCTCATAATAAAAAGTGGTTATTCAGTTTGTAAATAGTTCTTAATAGTTAACACGCCTCACCATCATGATCCAGCCATTGCTGGTTTCCTGTCAAGCATCAACACAATAACAAGCAGCACGCCTCACCATCATGGTCCAGCCATTGTTTGTCTCCTGTCAAGCGTCAACACAATAACAAGCAGCACGCCTCACCATCATGGTCCAGCCATTGCTGGTTTCCTGTCAAGCGTCAACACAATAACAAGCAACACGCCTCACCATCATGGTCCAGCCATTGCTAGTCTCCTGTCAAGCGTCAACACAATAACAAGCAGCACGCCCAGCCATTACTGGTCTCCTGTCAAGCGTCAACACAATAACAAGCAGCACGCCCAGCCATTACTGGTCTCCTGTCAAGCGTCAACACAATAACAAGCAACACGCCTCACCATCATGATCCAGCCATTGCTGGTGTCCTGTTAAGCGTCAACACAATAACAAGCAACACGCCTCACCATCATGGTCCAGCCATTGCTGGTCTTCTGTCAACACAATAACAAGCAACACGCCTCACCATCATGGTCCAGCCCTTGAGCTTGTTGATGACCTGAGTCCAGCCCAGCTGGCACCACGATACCACGAGGGTGATGGCGCGGACGGACAGAAGGCACATGTAGAGGCCACACGAGCCAGTGTACAACTCGTGGAACTGAAACAAAGATGAACTTGTGGACTCTTCAGAAAATAGACGTAATTTCGATACATTTGAAAATTTTAAACGACGTGTGATTCCGAAACAAATGAAAAAACTTACAAATTACGCAGCCAAAACTACGGTAGAGCAAATTTTTTAAATTAAAATATTGAAATCAACAGAATGCCCAAATACATCAAATATGCATTACATTAAATAACAGTTGATCCTATTATTTCAATACTTCTATCACATGACGCTGCCTAGAAAGCCAAATCTGTATTATCTACACTATAATTCTGATGACAGTGAGCAACACCTTCAATACTGTGGGCCAATTATTTGTAACTTTTCGTTGTTTTAATATTAGAGTAGCGCCTTCCTTAAAGAACTCTCAACACAACGGGGCAATAGCAGACATCTTGCCAAGCTTTGTTCCAACATCGTCTATAAGCTCAGACATGCTGTCCTGTATTGATGCATGACACTAAAGCAGTGTCCAAAACAATGAATGTTATTAAATCATCTCCAAAACATAGAATACTTAAGAAGAAATATGCTCAACCTGAAGAATCTAAAATAACCTGAAGAATCATCCTACAAACACCATCGTTGAATGAATTACTTAACAATCAAATTATAGAACTCACTCTCTTCCCTAAGAATTGTTTATGCATAAATGAGCAACTAACTAAACAATTAGTAACTACAAAACACAAGGATAAAATAATAACGAGTCCAACACATATAACCCCTTTTGAAAGAACTTATCAAAACTGGGGAAGTTGATAAAAAAAATTACCTTGGAGAGCTTGCCCAGCACGAGGGTCATGGTCTGTCTGCCAAGGAAGACTGGGAGCGTAAGGCACACCATGGCTGAGAGCGTGAGGCTGGTACACATGAGGATCACCAGGAGCACGATGCGCAGGCCAAACCACGGCGGCTGAACATACGCTCGGAAACCTGAAAGGTATTTAAAATGTCCAACACAAGCTCACTGGTGATATTGATATGAACAGGAATGTGATATGATATTAGGTTGTTACAAAAATAATGGCCGATCGAAGGTCTGGAAAGCTTCTGAAATCGGCCATTATTTTTGTAACAACCTAATACTTGCTGAAATTAAGCGACTCTCAGTTCATCTTTTAAGGCTGGGCCTTTTACATCTCTCACTGACGTAGGGGACGATGATCACTTACCGTGTCACATTACACAAAAATCATCTTTCATATTCTACATAAAATGTCTCCCATTCTCCATAAGACTCTATTCCTATTTTACACACTGGAACGCACGTAGCAAAAGGTATACAACACACTGCAACTAGCGCACGTAATATAAACGTGATGATCTTCATTGACATAGCACTCACTCTCCAACCCTGGCCACAGCCCCTACTGTCAATCAAAGTAGACGCCTGAAGGCAAACCCGGACTTACCAATGGGGCCCTCCCTCTGTAGCAGGGCCTGGTGGGCGGCTCCAAGGCCACCACCCAATGGGCCCTCTTCAACCACAGCCGCGAACACATCACCAGGCGGAGGGGCAGGAGCAGGAGGTGGGGGTGGAGGAGGTGCCACCGCTTCTGTTGAAGGAAACTAGTTTCAGCCGTTGTACTTAGTTCTCTTTCCTCTCCTCCCCCAACTAATTGATGAAATTCCCTCCAGCTTCTACATTGCTTTCACTGCAATATAAAAATACCTACGGCACTTCAAGTACCAATTCAAGTGGCATTAATTTGAACAAAGGAGCTCATATAAAACTGTACACTGACAGGTGTAGTAAAACAAGAAGTTGGTTAGGTCACAAACGACGGGAGAAAGTGTCCTGTAGCAGAAGTTCAGCAGTATACCTGAGCTCAAACTCCACTCACCTTTGTATGAGTTACATACAATGAGTTTCTACACGTGCACAATATGTAACATATCAACACTAAAATAAACTAGATAAGAAAAACGGCTTAAATTGAAAAAAAATGACATTGCATTGCCAAATCTTACTCAGTCTCCGTACACTTGAAACAGTAGCTAAGCCTTATTCTCAAGTTCCTAGGAGAAAGAAACAATCAACGTAATAAGTAACCCACATGACACATAAACACACTAAAATATACACATATAGACTATGTACAAGGTTTCCACAAAGCTCATCTTACCCTGCACAACTTGAGGCTGCGGAAGATCGTTGAGCGCAGCAGCATCAGCCACAACCTGTGGCACGTGCAAGTGTTCCGCCATGAGGTGGTTATTATTGTTGTTGTTATTGATGTTGTTGTTGCCATCATTGTCTTCAAAGTGAAACAGATCCAGATGATCTGGCTCGTTGTC
This sequence comes from Trinorchestia longiramus, assembly GCA_006783055.1. Taxonomy (NCBI): domain Eukaryota; kingdom Metazoa; phylum Arthropoda; class Malacostraca; order Amphipoda; family Talitridae; genus Trinorchestia; species Trinorchestia longiramus. Next base: position 440,473 of record VCRD01000107.1, read on the forward strand.
ATGGTCCTGTACATTGGGCAGATCGGCAGGCACCTCTGCAGCAGGTTCCTCCACCACGTCAAGCTTGGGCTGGTCAGGAGGCATGTCTCCGCCAATCAGCGTGCCCTCCTGTTCACAAAATGCAAGTCTCCATCAGGTAACAAGGCAATCCCAATAAAAACCATGTAATTGAATAACTTGAGACGAGTTTAGCCTCGTGATGGCAAAACGCCAATTCCAAACATAGAGGCGGTATAACTCACACTTTTGAGCTATTTAGTAAGTTCAATGAAAAAATAGGTATAGAAGTAATGGCTTATCTATGTTCTCAAATTGTTCACAGGTGAAAATGATTCACCTACATGGGAGAGATATTTATTTGTAGTAAAAATACAAAACTATCTAAGAATTTACAATAGTAATGAATCCCAATGATGCAATTGATGCGAGTGGAATTTGCCCTACTAAATAATGAACATCACTATTTTCATCAGAGCTATTCACATCTTTGATCGCAAAGGGAACACAAAAAATTCTGATAACCATGGCAACGGGAACTATAATTTTTAAGCGGATCTTACATCAGAAATATCTACATTTGCACTGACTGTCGCCAGTATTTTACATCGCTATAATGAGTTACCAGCTGTTTTGTTAACTAAGACACATCGCCAAGCAAAATTTTAAGCTGAAATTATGAACTCATAATTCAAGGGAAATTGTGCCCACCTCCGAGTCAAAAGGAACATCACCGAACAGGTACATCGCTATAATGAGTCAGCAGCTGTTTTGTTAACTACGACACATAGCCAAGCAAAATTCTAAGCTGAAATTATGAACTCATGATTCAAGGGAAATTGTGCCCACCTCTGAGTCAAGAGCAACATCACCGAGCAGATAGCTCCTGATGCCGAGCATTTTGGACACAACAATGCACCACTGCCGCACAAGAAGCTTCAGCCAGACGCGTGTGTGGCTCTGCTCCAGCAGCGCCGGCAGGATCACCTGGAAGTGCAGCAGCTCCTGCACCAGCTCGCTCCCCATGGTGTCGCTTCACGCACGTAGAAGAGGTACATTTTATTCGTGCTTGTACTGGATTGGTCTTCATTCTTTCTATTCTTTAAACAGGAACATTTGATTCTTGATGATTTCGAGCAGCAGCGAAAGTAGGATTTATAAAGACGGTTCTAAGATCTTCAAATGCAATAGCAGCAGTAACCATGAAAAAGATAACATATTAGAGATAAAATACTCAGATACCCTAAAACACAAGAGAGTTATGACACACTAGGGTTTGCAAATGAAAAATTAGTTCGCTTTCATACAATTATAAGGACCCTGGATTCTAATTTTGTAATGAAAGAACTTCAAAAACCTCATGATATGAAATAACTTAAGGTGACCTAAAAATTTCGAATACAAAATAATGAATTAGTTAGCGATTGGAGAATAAGATCACCAGCTTGGTCGACTGTAATATCACCAGCTTGGTCGACTGTAATATCACCAGCTTGGTCGACTGGTGAGCGAATCTGCTTGCGAGCGGAAAGACCCGGGTTCGAATCCCGTTGCCGACATGGTTGACGCGGCTAGAAATACGGCATGGGACTTGGGTAAACAACTGAATAATTATCGAAGCAATTATCCGACCCAAGAATGGACCAGAAGGTTCGTTCCTATAGCCTCATTCTATTCTATTCTATTCTATTCTAATATGCAATCGCTCAACTGAAAACGGACCAAATCCTTCAGTACTCCAAGAAATAATTAACTATATAATCATAAGTGGTTCAATTGCAGCCACACAACTCAGAAAACAAAGAAGAGGAAGGCAATCGCACCTGGAGCGCGGGAAGTAGTAGGGCAGGAAGGAAGGGCATATGAGATGCACAAGGCGGATGGGCAGCCACAGCATGAGCAGCACCGTCGTGCCGAATATCACCGTCGAGGCCAGGAACCGCCGCGAGTGTCGGAACATCGGCAGGTGGATCATCTGCAATGCATGTACATACTGTAAGGCGAGTTTACTCTTGACATTCTTGAAGCCCAGACGTATTTTCCGTTCTTTACTGTTCTCTTAGGCAATAAGTAGAAATAAAGTTAATCGTATGCTTGCTGCAGACCAGGTGTAATATCCAATGACCCTAATTATTCGACCCCAGGACTTACCCAGCAGCGATCGAATACACAATTTAAAAAAATTTCTTCGGAAACAGCATCGACGCGGTATGGGAATCGTTCATTGAAGGAACAGATAACCAACAGAGAAGAATGAAGGACGCTATAAGTGAACCTAATTTCAAACATGCCATAGGCTCAACAGAAGTATAATGCGCAACTGAGGATGGACAACAGCGCAGTAAATCATTCTGCGACCATAGCAAAGACCAAAGAGTATAAATCTGCGAAATGGCTACATGTAAATTAAACGTACTTCACCTAATAAAAAAATCTCGAAGTTTAGCAGTAGCTTTATTATAATTTCTTTTCTGGGAGGTCGGATTACAGGAGTAGGCAAAAGATTAACATCAGAAACACATGAAGACTTGAGCTGCATCATACGTACGCTGACTACAGCTTCGAGAAGAGAATTCCACAAGGGTTGTAGAAAGTAAAATGTTTCAAGCACTCTGAGACTCATACTACTGTGAGTGGCAGAGGACAGCAGTGGAGGAAAAATGCCGAGTCACAAACGCCATCAAGCATTGCGAGCTCTAAGAGGAAAGGAAGTGACGACGGTTTGGTGTGAGCGCAAGTAGAACATTGCGAGTAATTGCACTACCAGCTCTAGTGGAGCCTCAGAGCAGATGCGACTGAATTGAATTGATCTGGAGTTTAATAATTGAGAAATATGCTTACAAATACACAATTCGACCGTGCGAGAAGCGAAGTAGGTTTTAATTCATACTTTGTAATATTCTACACTTGAGTTCATCATACAATAGTCGCCGAAGATCTTCACCCATTTGCAGCTCCTTCATCTTCATAGCCAATTCCACTACATCGATGACCGTTTACCTCAATCAAATAATCATTTTTCTTTTAAAAAATTAGATTTTGAAATAATGACGAACCTCCTGAACAGGATTGAAGTCTGGGTCATTGAGGTTCCTAAGGAACCAGAGCACGCCAGGTCGGAGCACCTCGCGGAGCAGGAGGATGAAGGAGGCGAAGTAGAAGACGTACACCATGCCACCCAGCCAATGGAAGAACATGATTGAGCCGGGAGCACGGCGAAGACTCGCCTCTCGGTCCTACACATGGTAGTCAGTCTTCATTTATTTCAAGTATTAATCAAAATTAATCATACCCCAAAATAGAAAAATTCTATGAAGGCAAATTGTATGAAGACAAAGTGTTTGAACAGTAGTAGATAATACGATAAAAAAGTATAATAGATAATCATGTCGAGAGCATGAGGCACGTGATGAATGGTTCTTTTGGCCAATTATTTAAGAGGGAATATGAGCCTTCAAGTTAAAAACGGAACTCTAAAAAATATCAATCATGACATTAATAGGAAATTTACATCAAAACCAATACAAACTAAGCTTCAGAGCAACATGGCGCTGCAGGGCTGAAGTTTAAAATTCCTTCATCCCCGTAACTCAAAAATTGCGACGCCTCAGAACTTGATTTCATGCAAGAAGTTACGTTGGTTCATTTAGAAATTACAACCAAAATCAAGCATGCATAATTTTGTGTGACGCCAGAGAACATTCCATTATTATATCAGATTCTTTTAGGTAAAAACCACAAGTAAAAACTAAAATATTAGTTAAACATGCATTTGATTTCGGATGACGATAAATACCTGAAATAGAAGCTCTAACAAAATCTATAAGCATCAAAAACCGTACATGAACCACCATAAACAACAAAATGAGCAGATCCATTAAATAATAGGACAGCACTACACAACGATAAAATCCAAGACTGACACTTGAGAAGAACCTCGAGCGTTGTGCTGCATGACTCTCACCTTGAGCGTGGCATCGAACAGAGACAAGGAGCAGATGTCGAGCCACCAGCCTCCAATGAGGGGAAACACACCGATCTCGACGACGGACAACAGCGCTACCTTCACCACAACGTAGCCCAGACCGACCACTCGCCGCAGCCTGTTGTAAAGTGCAGTGAGTGCCAATGATTTCTCCCGCTGACGGAGGGCTACAACCATACTTTCCACATTAGGATTATTGACACCTACTGCACAAAAACTAATTCAAGGAAGCCTCCAACCGCGAAAAGCAGCCAGATGCTTGACTTTAGTAAAGACTTGCTCCATGCTAGAAAAGTGCACTTGACGAACGTTGCTTGCCATACTTTAGAAAATGAAAGACCTGAGTATTATGTCTGGATTCGAATCGGATGACAAGAAATTTCAGTTAATAAGAAACCTTGAACAAAACGAGAAAATTCTATATCATAAAAAATTAAATAAGAGTCACACAGAACAAAGAAAAGAGACATGTGACGCTAGCGAACTATTTTCTCCACAACAGCACCAGCTACTGAGAAATTAAATAACGCGTCGCTTACAATATCAGAGCTACTTCAAAACTCTCTATAATACAAACATATAGATACGAATGCGCACACAAGTGGCGTCTACAACAGGAAGAAAAGAAGAACAAGACACTGACTTGGTGAGCATAGTGTAGGCGACGAGCGAGTGCACCACCACGAGAACTACCCCCACGACACAGTAGCCCCAGAGGGCAGTGAGCAGCCCCTCGAAGTGCGTAGATGCCACCAAGTCCCTCGCCCTCATCAAGTCCAGGCTGTAGTGTCCCACGTGGTACGGAACGAAGGCTGCACGAACACATCAAGTCATGTGACTACGAGTAGCTCACTTAGGAATATTATTTTGGGAGACATTAGAAACCAGGGTTTAGCTGCAATTTTGAAAATGTGTGAACACATGGTTATTAGAGAGACAGGTCACACTTTTTGCTCGGTGTAACTCAAAGTTGAATACCCACCCTTCCAATATACTTCAAGAAGAGATTTTTGAATACAGGGACAGCTTGTATGAATGAATTGATGTTCTAAATGAACCGTGCGCAATGATTTTGAACAGTGACTTGAATGGATTATTTGGTTGTACATGTCTTACTACCTAACAGTAATACGTAAATGTGTTCGTTTCACACATAGGCACAATTTTGCTCCTGGTTGGGAACTTTTGAGCAGTCAAGTAGTATGTGTCGAACACAAGAAAAAACATACTTCAACCCTTACTCTTTGGATAAACCGAACACAAGCGCCAACACAAGAAATAACCTAGTAACTTGAACTTCTTCGGTGACACGACTTACCAGCACCTTCACACAATTATACAGCATATGACACACACTTTACACTGAGTCATAAAATTTTCAGTAGGGAATATCCACGCTTACAAGGACTGTGAGCCTTTTTAGTAGGAAGATCCGAAACTTGATAAGTTTTCTTTTAAAAAGATGGTTCTGATACATTTGGTACAACGCCGATATAGTTCATAGATTTTGATACTTTAGGGAAATTTTGTGTTTTATTTAATTAAAGCCTTCATCACTAACATCGTATGATTTTGTCATTAAATTATCAAAAAACGTAACAATCAAAACAGAAAAGATGTTCATGTTTTTACATTGAACCCAGAAAAGCTCAGTTTCAATATGATTGATTTACCAGTCTGAATGAACTTCAGCGTTTCAAATTTGAAACAAACTTCTTTAAAATTGTATAACCTTCCTTTGGCAGATCATAAAATTTTGAAAAGACTATTAAATATATGTAAATGGAAGTAGAATTCAATTAACGAGTCAAATGAGTAATAACTACAGAACAGAATGAAAAATTTAAAAGAATTATTTAAATAATTAGTTGACGGATCACGAGTTTCCAACTCCAGTACATTATGTAATGGTCAATCGCATTAATAATTAAAAAGACACTGCATTCAATACTAAAATGTTTTGTGATGATCTTGGAATGAATCAGATTTTTTTTAATTGTTTCATTACCACCTCTGTCATGTAAATATGGTGACTGGTTAATATCAAGAAGTGAAAAAAACTAATGAAGATAGTACAGAACTAGGTTCCTAGTAATGAATAAACAAGAAGTAAGCAGGAATCGGAATCAGTATCAACAATAGTCGCATTTACATAGGTAAAAACTTCGATATCTTTCCATCAGAAAGTAATACCCGTACTAATTGCAGCAAAGATTTCTTGCACTCACAACACTGAAGTGAGATTACTTCTCTACTAATCATCATGGACCACGTACTTACGAGTACAATTGCAGCACAGCGTCTAGTTGCCACCGCATATAGACCTGCCAAGCACAAGCACCACCAGTCTGCTCATTTGAGACAATAGCACAGCTGCTCCCTACCAAAACCCAGCAGCAGTTTGCCACTACGCTTACCAAAGACTAAGATGAACATGGTGTTCAGAGACACGACCCAGAACACGTGTTCCAGGAAGACTAGGGAGCCGTCCAGGCCCAGCAAGCGTTCCCATGTCAGCTCCTCAGCCGCTCTGTCCCACTCAATAGGGTTCCAATTGATGTCCTCACCGCCCTCACCACCTAACCAAAACAAATATTGAATGCAAAATAAACAGATTTGTGAATTAGTCAAGCAAAATGATACATTTTTTGTGCTTTGATTTTTTCCAACAATAATTATTAACTATGTAAACTAATTACAAACAATTAATTAGTTTTTACTTTCTTATGCAATCTCTCCATGTTCGAATTATAGCACTTACCACAGCACGCTTGGCTTGGACATGCCTATAGTAAGAATTCATGAGCATCATTTGTTCACTGAAGCAATAAACACTGAAGTGAGTTAGAATTAGACCGAAGAGAGTAACGATAGGTGTGGACAACTAAAGCATTTCTGAGGAGATGGAGTGAGTGACCACGAAGACGAAATGAGAATTTCGTTAGAACCAGCAAATCTTTGACGCAACTCAAAATGAAAGAAGTCTTGTAACCATATTTCTCTCCTGCAGAGGTAATTGCAATACCAATAAATTGATGTGACATGAAGACGCAACTGTTACCTGCCTCATAAGAGAACAGCTTTCTTCGAAATAAAATTTCAAGGGATCATAAAAATTGTCAGACTTTGTGCACATTATAATGCGTCCAAAATTTCAAGTAATTTAAATTCGTGCTTTACCCTGGAGCACTGAACGTGGGTATACACGTCACTAGTCTTGGGCCAACTATACCCATGTTCAGTGTTCCAGGGTTAAATTTGCATAGCAAAATGTTTCAGCCCAACAGTACTGTAGACGTACCTTCTTGATTACCCAGATCAGCGTTGTTTTGGTCGTCAGGATTGAGGTTGGCTGCAGGAAACTCAGCGTTGTTGAGCGCATTGCCCCCAACAGGAGCAGCTCCACCAGCTGCTGCTGCTGCAGGGTCTACAGGAGCCAAGCCATGGCCGTTCGCAACGCCTGCAGCAGATAGGAAGTTACAAATACGATGATGCGTACTGCTATACTCTGACCTGGAGGGAGCATCTCTGTTAAGTCATGGTACTCTCAGTTGATATAAGAATTTAAACAACAGTTACAGAACCGTTCTTTCACTGGAAAACCAAAGTTGCTTCAATACAAAGATAACAATTATAAAAGTCACAAGACTCATAGCTCAAGTAGAATTAAAAGTAAGATCCGGAAAAATCTTGCCTCCTGACGTGAAAAGTTTTAAATACCCAGACATCAGTGTCTACAGAAGTTAAAAACTTCTTATCTGCTTCAAGGAAGAAGACTTAGTGTGAGGAAGTATGCGTCAATTGATGAATTCTTGCTTTGAATGACAAGAAGAAAAATATAATACGTAACATTTATAAAAGCTTCGAAAACGTGCTGACAAAAAGGACACCGAGCAATCGGTTAATGAAGCAACAAAATGACTATAAAAATCACGAGGCCAGTAGGAACTTAAACTCGCTAAACAATGACCTCCATACAAAGCAGCTCCTAGACTTGTTTCTCTGCCTCACCACTGTATGCTCTTTTCCAGTAGGAGGGAGTTTCTACTTCACAACCTCATGTAATTTATTCCCTACTATACCAGTATTCTACTATTAATTGATACCACTGTAATTCTAATAACTAAAATGGAGTGACCTTGAGAACCTCATCGTAAGTGGAACTTTTACATCATAAAATTTAACACTGATAAATGAGAAACCAATTGTATACAATATGAAACTTTTACAATTTAATTATTAGCATTCATGAAATTATTACGCATGAAGGATAACGATAGAAGTAATGTTTTTCGTAAAAATACATAATTTTCAATGTTCAGAAATCACGGAGACTCACCTGCATTCGCAGCAGCAGGAGCAGCACCAGCACCAGCAGCAGCAGCAGGATCATCTCCCAGCACAGCTCCACCAACGTCCGCCTAAGTAACATAATAATACTAGTATAGTAGAAGTACAACTAAAACCACACGAGGCCGTTCTGTTCTGGTCAAGCCATTACAAATGTGAAGATTGTAATCCGAAACAGCAACACTGACAATTATTGTAGATGATCTAATTATAATTGTAGCTTCCCAAGAAACAGATAATTAATTGATTAGAAACAATAAATTTGCCATAATACCCTCATTCTTTACCCTTTCTAAGAATCAGTAATTTTATCCCAAGCTCTTTCAAGTTTAGCAATAGACTAATATGGTCTCCTGAGGTCAGAAAATAATTCTATGATTAACCGTTTACTTCCATTTCAACACACTTTATACACAAAATATTTAGTTCAAGCACTTCAGGGTAATAAAGTTAACAGAACAGTTTCATCTCCAAGTACACTGATGTGTAAAGCATTTACGAGTACACCAGAACAAAAGCGTTCAGATCATTGAAAATCAGGCCGCTTCTTGAACTGAACAAGCCTGCAAAGACACCAGGGAGGTGAAGGAAGTTTACCTGATCCCTGATGTCCAGCCAGTCAGGTCCTCCTCCATGTAGGATCTGTTCCCTCAGCCAAACTAGGCTGATGAAAGCAGACAGCGTGCACGTCACTACCAGACACCCGTGGAAGATGTCCGACAACAGGTTCTCTCTGAAGTACACAACAGCAAAACATAATTATGAAGTTTCCATACCAAATTTGTACATCTCAACGAAGAAGTTAACATTTTACAACAATTCAACAACATTTACTTTCAAAAATTAAATCCCTGTTCAAGTTGCCAAATTAAAAACTCGCATGAAGACATGCATTTCATTAGGAGCGCATGAGAACCATCTTAAAATTAAAATGATAGGACTAAGCTACCACACTCACGTCGAAAGCAGGTCAGTCACTTGCTCAAAGAGTGAAGCAACGGAGGAAGTAAAGAGGCAACGGTAAATCCTGCATGCTGTCAGAGGCACAACACCCAGCCAGGCAACAGCTACAAGTGTGTAGTGCAGCCAGTATCTGGAGTGAAGTTTAATAAAGTCTTATTTCTTAACCTAAAATGAAAATTTTCAGTGCCAGTACAGGCACTGGACATTTGAGGCCATTAACATGATCTCAAATTCACATGCTTGACTACGATTAATTTAAGCATGAGTTTCCACATAAATTTGTTATATGTAAAAGGTATTTGAATAAATAAAACCCAGAATGCAAGTTCATCAAATTTGTAATAGGTATAATATTAATCAAGTGTATATTATAAATGTTCAAGTAAAAGGGCAGCCGACTAATATATCAGTAGTTTCCGCTCGACTTGGTCGACTATCACCAGCTTGGTCGACTGGTGAGCGAATCTGCTTGCGAGCGGAAAGACCCGGGTTCGAATCCCGCTGCCGACATGGTTGACGCGGCTAGAAATACGGCATGGAACTTGGGTAAACAACCGAATAATTATCGAAGTAATTATCCGACCCAAGAATGGGCCAGAAGGTTCGTTCCTATAGCCTCATTCTATTCTTGCTTGTGACTTGTGCACTTGCTTACCTTATGGCAGTTCCCATACTTCTGGCCAGGCCTGACAATATATCAGCGATGGGCAGCCGATTTGGCATATCCGGTGAATATACTGGAAAAAAGTACAGCCCATTAGCAACTAGAAAGTTCTACACAAGTAATGCGAGTGGGGTTATTATTACTTAGAATAATTGACAAAGTATGACTGTTCCCCACTTCTTTAAAAGTCATCTGCTCCTAGGACCTGTGCATGACTGAGGTGCATGCACATAACATGCATTAATTCTAGATGGCATGAGACTTTGTTATCAATCCAAGGATATTTCATGAGCTCCCTCAGTCAAAGAGCATACATTTTATTGTGCCACTCTGTATTCTTGAACACACACCAGCAACAGAAGGTATAAATCTGCTATTTTACCACACCATCTACAGATGGTGGATATCAAAACTCTGCTATCATACATTATACCAACACATCATTCACTCAACTAAATGCAGATGTTTGACCGAAACAAACACCGATGCAAAAGTCATAATGTGGATGATAAAAAACATGCTCAAGTGAAACAAGGATAGAAGTCTGTTAAATTATGTATAGTAAAGTGATAGATAAGGAACTCAATTTTACTTGAAATTTAAATTCAAATAGCTATATATTCATATAGAAAATGAAATGGGATATTTATGGACACCAATATGTCTTATAATATAAAGTTAGATTCAAAATGAGGAACTTAAATAAATAGGCATATATTCCTAAAGGACATAAAATGTTTTATTAATGAGTACTAATAAGTTTTCTAATTAAATGTTATATTGAAACAAGGAACACACTTGGAGTAAAACTGAATCTGTGCTTGCAGAGCTCGCAGTACTCCTTGCGTGAGTATCTGAGCCACTGGACCAGGCAGTCCTGGTGAATAAACTTGATAGACCCCGTGCAGATGCACGGGTGGAAAAGCGGCCGATCGTTTGTCGCCTCGGACCGGCATACTCGACATATATCTGAAAAAATAAGAAATGTGATTTAAAGACCTTGCAATAATGAGTTTTCATATGTAAACCAACAGAGAATATAGCTTTAAAAAAATAAAACATAGCTAAATAAAAACAATTGAATGAATAGCAAAATAAAAACAATATAACTGATCTTAATAATTTTGCACAAAATAGAGAAATATTTGATGTGTTTTCACTATAATTTCCTTACTGAAGACCACATAGGAGTAGATTTTAATATGTACTACCTATGATAAGAAAACCTCACTTATGTAGAGTAATAAAACATCAGAAACACTTAAACCTATTTTTATATCTACATAATATGGGAACTATCTGAAACATTTACTTTTATTATCAAATTCCAAGCCAAACCTAGCACCTGCTACGATTAAATTCAGATATCTTTCTAACACTTTACCTCATCATCAGCTGCATGATCAAAAAAACATTTGATGCAAAAGATTTATTTTCTATTCTTGTCTCATATTAATTTCCATTAAAGTAGGAGACAATTTTCAAGAACACATTTAGATAGAAGTGTCAATATCTGAGAATGGTCAATTATTAAGCTTCTAAAAACCTAGAACTTTTAGTTACAAATGCTGCTCATGTGTTTGTAATAAATATGGTAAATTCAAAGCATTTTAACATGTTAACTATGTGTTGATACACATGTGTAACACTAGGTATATTATTTGAGCCCCAATTTGAACAATTGTAAGTCATGTGTTAAACACAACAAAATTATCTTTCTTTAAAATGGGACTCATGTGTTTGGTTTTTCTAAGCTTCAGCAATAAAATACTTTCCAAATGAGGGCTCTTTTAGCATTTGAGTCACTCACAACCTTCGTTTTTCACTACTTTCACCAACTGAAGTTACTCAGTATTTCAGTGTGTCGATATAATAATTTATTCAATGGCTATAGCACATTCTCTCCTTGCCCCTTAGGTCGACAATTGTGCTTGAAATATTTTCCAAATCTCCATCCATCACTTTCAACGCAGTAGACTGCCACGTCTGTTGTAAAATTTTTGGCAAAAAATAAACCTGCCCTAGGAAACATAATCGGAAGCCAATCACCATAGTTCTCTCAAATTAGGATACAGTTATTTTTAGTAGGATGAGCACCGTTCGTACAAATGAGAAATATCTGGTTTTTAAGGCGAACACTTCTGTGCTAAAGGTATACACAATATTCTAAATTATTTGGTTTAAAATATTTCCCCAATGTAAAAGACTGGCTAAACAAGCGGTGTAAAAACTCAAATTTAGCATATAAATCATATGCATTGATTAAACATGCCTTGGTTCTGTCCATCATCGTCATCCATTTTGCTAGCAACTGAACAAGGTCACAGCACTACGTGCTGAAACACAGACAAGACGGACGAACTTTTTCTCACGAAATGTCATTCAATCGATGTATATACGTAGAAGCACTGAAAAATTTCCAGTATAGAAATCAAAATAAATTTGTAATTTCAGATTTTTTATATTTATGAATGAAAACTGAATATTAAAGTTATACTTAGCGGAATGACATGTAAAAGTTTTGCTAACACAATGAAAACTGTTGATAAAACCTGACGCAGACATCACTAATTATGAGCATTACATTTAGTACCATCAGCCAGAAATAGGCTGTGCAGAGCTAAACGTTTTTAATACTATTGACGTGCAGTGTTCAATCACCCTAAGATTTGCAATATAATTCGAGTCACGAGACAAATGCGTTCTATACATATATACATATGCGTTCTATAGCAGCCACCGTAGTCGAGTGGTCTGCGGCCCGTGTTCTGTATCGGGTCTCTGCTTCATGTAGAAAGACCGCGGGTTCGAACCCGGCCATGGATACGAGTTATTTCTCGTACGCCGCGCCGTGCACTCAACCCGGTAAGCACTCAACTCCCCGCCTATGAAGACGCCTATCAACCTCCCGGGATCGTTGCATGGAGCTCACCATCACCCTTACTCTAAGAATGTTAACCTTAAGAATTTGAAAAACCAATGTACTAAATGTCTATGTACTGTGTACTTGATTGGAAATAAAGATTGTTTTAGATTGTTTTTTATATTTTATCAAATCGTGCACCAAATATATTTTTTAAATACTCAAACAGTATCTTTTTGTGTATTGAAAATTCAATATAAAAATAAAAGACTCATATTACTGGTATAATTAGCTCACTTAAAGCCTGTTTGGTATGCAACCATGTGAAGAAACCGTATATCATTGTTTCTCAATTCTGGATGACCCTCCCGCTGTCACTCAACACTTGTAGCCCCTACTGTACGATAAGTTAAGTATTCATAGTTTTTCGACGTTTGCTCGTAGTGCCCAGTTATAGGCCTGTGGTCCCCATGTAGGGCCCCGGGTCCAATTGAGAAACTACTTTATATGCTCCTTGACTGTGCCATCCATCTCTTACATGAGATGAAGCAAAACGGAAGCAGAAGCGAGACTCAATTGTTGCACCACCTTACAGTTTTCTTCCAAATAATTCATTATACTTTGTTTCCATTGGATCGGCAATCCACGTCCGTTGGTGATAAACCTATCAGTAACCCAAGAAATCTTTTTACAATCTTATTTGCCTTTCTTTCACTAAGATGGATCTTCTGAAATATTTTATTCTAAAATAGCGTTTTCTTTATTTTTTGCAGCCACTCTGGTCGAGTGGTCTGCGGCCCGTGTTCTGTATCGGGTCTCTGCTCCATGTAGAAAGACCGCGGGTTCGAACCCGGCCATGGACACGAGCTATTTCTTGTACGCCGCGCCGTGCACTCAACACGCTCATCAACCTCCCGGGATCATCGCATGGAGCTCACCATCACCCTTACTCTTAGAATGTTAACCTTAAGAATTTGAAAAACCAATGTACTAATGTCTATGTACTCTGTACTCGATTGGAAATAAAGATTGTTTGTTTGTTTGTTTACAAAATCATAAATAAAAATCAAATGTAGGAAATGAAGTTATAGTTATGCCCTTCCGATTTATCTGTCTCATCCACCTGTGGACTATCTCTCGGAGTTTTCATCAAGTTCTTTAACGAGATTTTTATAAACAATGCGAACACCCTATTTTTCAAGAAATCGAGTGTATTAATGCTGTAACAACGACGCATTGATGATCCCGATGGCATTCGAATGAGAACAAATAATGTGCAAGAAAAGATTAGCAAACCTTATGATCTCTGTGACAGTATCAGTGAGCCCTGAACAAATTAAGGATAAATATTGCTGAAAAAGCTATCAATTTACCAATATTTGTTTTCTACTCATACATACTACCTTTCTTCAACACTCAAAAATTATTAAAGTAGTGAAAACTATTGTATACCAGTTTATTCTTTAATTTATGATTTTATCAGCGATAGAAGTTTGTAAGCGTAGCAGCTAAAGGTCAATCTACGAATATCATTCATATTATAAAAAGAAACAAAATTCAATCATCTGAAGTATTCACTTTTGTTCGTAGGTTGTCTCGCAGTTGCTGCGCTGTTTGAATAAATGAACGAATATCCGACTCAGCTAAATTAATTTCTGGAAAAAGGCAGCGCGATGTGTATCATTATTCCTGCATAATTTATTCGGTCGAAGACAGATACTTCTGTCTTTTATCGGGTAAAAGAACACATAAAAATTAGAATACATTAAACATTAGAGTAATATAATTATATTTAAGGTATATACTATTTCGATGATTTTGTAGCATGCTGAGGAGACGCGAAAATGTAGTTGTTAACTCATATTAAGTGTAGTATGAGAACATAGCCTAACAACAAGTTTGGAAAATTAATCACTAATTTTATAATATCACATAATCCTTATGACCACTCATGATGAAAAAGTAGAGTATTATTTTTCCCAAAAAAGGAAAATCGTCAGAAATAAAATCGATACCACTGTTTAAAGGTAGTGTTAGAGATATTTTCTCAGTAAATGTATCGTCGTTTTAAAAACACAAACAATGATAGGTAGTTCATCAAAACAGTAGTATTGGAAAAATCGATAGTATGTTTGAATACTTAATGAATTATGCAACAGAACAGAACTGAGTCATTTTATTGTACCCATTATTGGAACCACACGAGAAAGTAAAACCAAATCTTAGCCCGATGCAGATCTAATACAAACGAAATTATAATATAATAAAGGCAAAAAAACTCTTAAACAATTATTCTACAATTTGAATCCACCACATTAGAGTCGATACAAAGTCAATTGAATTAAGTGGAAATAATTATGAAGAAATGAGGACACCCAATAAACAGCTAGGGCCAACAAAAACTCCATCACAAATTGCTGATAAAGTGAAATCCTAGGAAGGCTCTCCTGTCAGATATGCTGAAGACACCAAGATAGAAATAGCCTTAGTGGTCCGTTTATGAAAAGCTGTATAGTTATGAGTTTTAATCAACGCTTATTACGTCAGTAAATTTATCTATAGAAGTATCACTTGAGGTTTTTGATAACATCGCATGCGCTCTGAAGGTCAAGAGTTTAATTTCAGTTAAAAGTTTGGAAAATACAATTTCTTACACTTTGTATTGCAATTTTTACTTGAACGTCTGAGAGGAATATTTACGGTATAACATAAACATGGGCTTGTAGTATGTCAGCACTACGACCATTCGAAAATTGAGTAGAGATTGGGTTCTTCAATTTATTAACTTCATGAGAAACAACTTACATAGATAAAAGTAACAATTGTTAATTTATGTTTATTGGCAGAATATGCAGGGTAGGCTTGATGTCCTACAGAAATTCATGTCATTACAATTTTAAGTACATCTTGCATTTTTAGGAGATAATCCACGCTCCCGTGTTAAAGCTGGCGAAATTCCTCCTTGAGTTACTTACTCTTGAATTCATTTGCATTTTTTAGCAGCTTTATAATACATAGGCTGCTGAGCTGAACTCCCCTGCAGTATATGATTTATATTTAATTTATTTCGATCTTTGCATTTATGCAACGACTTATCCAATGACTATGGTTTCATCGGCGAATGAACGAGCGATATTTAAGGCAGTCCCTAGACTGGGGTGGGACAGTTAAAATTGACAGCTTCTTGAGCCTGAAGTACATAGAGTTGAATGCTGCAGCGCATCACTGAGGTACTCAACCCTTCATTGCCCAACATATCCTGCTTGGAAACGTTTCCTAAAATGCTATTATATTTACAACACCATACATTAATTTTTTGCTCAACGGTGAAAATAAATTGAGCGATAAAGTTTTTACTATGTTCTATTTGCTCAATTGACATAGTTACTTTGAGGTTTAGTATCAAACAATAGATCTAGTTAAAGAGTCAATCTAGCGAGGTCTTCTTGGGATACTATCTTTTAATGATGCTATATTTCCATACTTAATACCAAAATGTTTATGAACCATTTGTTCTAAATGATCGAAATTAATTCACTGAGCAGGTCGGAGAAATAATTTGAAATTTAACGTTATTTAGTCACAAATAGAAATTATTGAATACTTTTTTCTATAATTTCTTCGAATATAGCGACAAAATTACAATTTATGTAGATTGTTATCTTTCATCTCTGTTACCAATGACGGAATTATTTCGAGTTGTTTTCGTCTCCCAATTAAACCTTGGAATTAATTCATGTCTATACAAAATCAAGGTGAGCATTAGAGGAAAGCATTATGTATAACTTTGATTACACAACAGCTGAATAACAACGGTTTTTAAAATTCAAATTCTATGGTCATTACAAGTATCTAAGAAATGCTTAAGTTTTGTAGATGTTCACAGTTCTATTTTTCAAAGGAATTTTTTATTTTTTTAGGATGGTGGGACGAAAATTTTTTGTGAGGTTCTAAGAATTAAAAATGATGCCTCATCCTGGAATGAACTGTGTTTCAATTTTGTCATTTGAATAAGGGCTAATTATTTTTTCTTTCTCTGCATATTATTCAAAAGGACTTTTTGAAAAGTACACGATTATTGGTCTGAATAATTGGCTCTCAAGAAGGTTATCTTCAACATACTATCGTTTTTTAGTTATAATAATTACTTTTCAAGGGGATAATTAATTTACAGGCCTTATTCATTTGCACAGAGTCGTGTCACACTCCAGCATGGCTGGGATACGTGCAGCAGTAGCAGCGGTCTCCAGTGATGCCCCGCTGTGCATCAGAGCGACGGCTTACTTCGTTGAGTATCAGAAAAATTTGTGCGTCCCATGCAGAAAATTATGGAGCTCAAGATTACGATGCTCTACCAAGTGTTACAATTTTTTTCATTTTAGAGTTGCGGAATAAAAGGGGCGAAGCTAGTTTTAATGGGCCGTCTTCAAATTTATAAGTACCTCAAAAATATTTAAGCTGAACTCGAATACGTGATGTTTCAGTTCAGCAGATCATCAAGTAGTTCATGTTTAACATGTTGAAGCTACTACGTTACAATTTTACGGCCATACTTTACTTCAACGTACACAAATTTAGATAGATCTAAGCAGATGCATCTATGTTTAAAAACCTAGTAGTTCATATACACGTGCATGTACAGCCTGATAGTAAAATTTTCTTTTCGTTATCGTTGCTCACCCAGATGCCCCCATACATGACTTCGGACCCTATGATGCCAGACAAATGGGACGGAGTTATCGTCGACGTTGTTGATATCATCTTCGAAAAAATGAATTGGTGGTGAGTGAACAGACCTACAAATTGTGTGATTGAAGTTGTCGTAACGATGGATGCGCTTCAGCGGAAATATACGGTGGACATTCGTTCATCTGCTCTCATTTGAACTTTCATTTCATTACACACGCCTATTTGACCCATCAAGCGCGAAGACAAATGAATGATAAATAAACGAAGTTTATTTCCAATAGAGTATACAGTACTTATACATTGAGTTTTAAATTCTTAATTCTAACATCTTATGAGTAGTGAAAGTGCTAATTGATAAGATCTTCAGAGAAGTAGTAATGTTTCAAGCGAGATCCCCGTCCCTTGCGCCACAGGTTGAAGTAGAAGCTCGTAGGAGCCTGTCGATGAGCGGGATTGAGGTGTGGCTTACGCCAAGCATCCAGTGTAACAGGTGCTGGGTATGTTCTTCTAGCTGTCAATGGTCAGGTACAAACAGACCGTGACAGCTACGGGGAACGAACCCAGGCCTTCCGCATAGCAGGCGGATACCCTCACCAGTTGGCCACGCTGGGAGTAAAGAAAGACTAAGAACTTCCTAATAGATGCAGCGAACGATTCACTCACAAGTTACATACCTTCTTCGAAAATGTTGCTTATATGTTGCTGAACAAAATCTTTCGTAGTATTTTACGTGGCATTCTTCTCAGTTTAACTCCAAATTTTTCATTCTTGTTTTAGTTACAGAGTGAGAGGGGCACTAGATGAAGTCGTGGGAGAGCAGCAACCTAATGGGTCCTGGACAGGAGCCATTGGAGAAGTCTCCAGGGGCGTAAGTTATTGACTGCTGTTATGTATTCGTTATTTGCTTCCATAAACGGAGTGCCTGAAGTTATTTCTTCCTAATTCTGTTCTAGGAACGCATATTCTGCTTTACTTCTATGCCATTATTTTGCTCATGTGCTATACATTATGCACTCACAAAGTCATTGAACAAATAGGATTTTCTCTATATTCTTGTATGGAGTGTTCCAGTAGTTCTCCTAGTCCGTTGTAAAACAATTGGTAGCTAACCACAATATTTTAGCAAGAATCTCACAATCCTAATTTAAACGTGCATAGTTCTAATTTACATACACTACTTTAGGTAAGTCAGCTCTTTAACGTCATTGACTATTACATGGCGTGGTTAGTACTTTTACACGTTCGCTGCAGCTTGAAATTTAGAGTACACAACTAAAGACCACCTGACCAACATGTGCGTCAAGCTGCAGCGAAAGTGTTAAGAAGTGATCTTTTCATGCTTAACGAGGAGTCGGATATGGTAATTAGTCCATTTCTACTGAACGAGCAACGGAACAACGCCCTGGATGTGTCGGACTACTTGTGGCCCACCTCCCACAACGCAGTTCACAAGAAAGCCCAAGTTGAACCTGACATTGCTGGTTTCATCAAACCTTTCTCTCTTAATGTAAGTTTACTTCACAACCATGCCGCTATAAGAAAGGAATGTTGCTGTATCTATGACTTTTGTTTGGGCACATAAATCGTACATTGGTTTTGTCTTCACGTTTTGGTTAAAAACTATTTTATTATTGTTCAATATAAGGCATCACTCCTAGGGAAAACATTTCAGCGATACAGTCAGTGTATCAGCACTATTTTCATCAGAGTTCATAGAATTGAATTTACTGAAAACAATGTCTCTTACAATTCGAAAAGCTTTTTTGGAGAAACCATTAACATTGAATCAGTTTTAAGTTTTTTGGTCGTATCAAATTTCCCCGTACTGATTCTTCTGCTGCATGGAGGAAGTTATTTTAAATGACCCATAAGAGGATGATAAAACAATTTACATTGTGCACGTACTCATTTTGTAAGGATAAATAAAAGGAAGTGGAATAGATTTCGTGGTAGGGTCGATCAGGTACATGTGTTGTTAAAAATCCAACTTGTACAAAATAATTTCGTGATAATAGTGCATCTTTCTTTACAATTTTCGAAGAGGTCTTGATTATTTGATTGAATTGCCTTTGAATATTCACGATCTTGTATCAGATTCTCCAGCCAGCACCAGCAGTTCAGTGTTGCCTATTGATAATTCTTATGAAACAGTTCATTAATACAAACTACCTTCCACACAGATTTGGCTCTACATTCTGGGAGTGTTCCTAGCGTGTGGCTGCAGTTTGTATTTTCTTCTGTGGACGCAAGCGCGTCTTGGGAACGGTAAATCACCAAAGTGAGTCATGGCATACATCACATTTTAATGCCAATGATGAGTTAAGATTAAGTTTGAGACCTACAGTGATCTCACGGTAGAACTCATTTAATCGGTTTGATAATTTCTTATGATTGTGCACGTGAACCTATTTATCATAACTTCGCCACTTTGTCGCTCAAACAATTTGAACTCTTTGATAGTTGTCGAAGCTTTATGTTTTTCTTTGTTCTTCCACTAGTCGTTTCCTCCTAAGCATCCAAACTTATTTTCTCATGTTAGAAAATGTGATTGTTCTGTGAATTTCCTTTAATTCTATGAAGTATAAAATTAGGTAACTCAACCCACTGTAGTTGGTCTTCTTTTCGAAGCAAAGCCAGTGGAGGTCTGTTTATCACATTTTGCTACTTCATGTCTAAAAGTATTTACGTCTCAGAAATGTTCACTAGAAATATATGATTACTAGTTCTACAAGTTATTTGGATCATCGTGAAAAGCTGAGGTCTGTACGGGGACTCAAACTACGTTTCACATCGTATTTGCAGGTGATGGTAAGATGTTAACGTATGTACCTGAACGTGTCACTATTTCTCTTCAACGTGTTTTAGTTTATTGAAACACTGACACGTATACGCATTACAGTGCTTAAACACACGGGCTGCACGTTCATGTTTACATGATGCAGCGACACTCAAGTTAGCTCTAAAAATACAAGATCTTATGAGATTGGCAACAACAACTGGCTCATCAGGAATAAAATAATTTAGTGATAAGTTCAAAGAATTTAAATTTACATAAATTTGCATTTATGTATTATTGGTTTTCAATGGCAAGGTTTTACCAGCTAATTCTCCCCACAGGAGCAACATGGGTTCCTCTATGACGCGGGACGTGCGCATTTCCTTCTTCTCGGTGCTGCGGCTGATGCTCGGCCAGCGTGCGTGGTGGCAGTGCACATCTTGTACATAGCTGATACGAGAAATTCTAGAATAGAATAGAATGAGGCTATAGGAACGAACCTTCTGGCCCATTCTTGGGTCGGATAATTACTTCGATAATTTTTCGGTTGTTTACCCAAGTCCCATGCCGTATTTCTAGCCGCATCAACTAATCGGCCATAAAGTTTTTTAGTCATGACAGGCAATGAGTGACTTATAGGATTCATATTGCGATGTGATATAATATTCTTCTTTTTGTTTTTGAATGCAGTCTCGCTTTATTTTAAGTATACTTAAAACTCAATTCAATGAATCATTTATTGAGAAATACAGTACGAAGAATAGTTTTTATTTTTTGTTCTGATTTTTTATGTAAACTATTGAAAAAACTTTGGTTGTCTGCATTTGGTGAGATAAGAAGAACACGTGTTTCCGTGTTTAAGATCTTCAGAGGAACTCGTGTTACCTACAAGTTATCGACAAAAGAAGTCATAATTTGTAAACTGACCCTTCCATGCTGCCCTATTCCTAGCCTTTTAAATGTCAATGTCCTAATTGAATTTTTAAGTCCAAATCCTGCGAAACGAATTCAAATTAATTCACATAACCGTGACAGCTGCTGAAAATGACGACCGTCTGTCCTTGAGTCGTGTACTGGTGGGCACAACAATGGTGAGTTGGCTCATCCTCGGCACCATGTACAAGTCTCTCCTGATGGCCATGCTCGTGCTGCCCAGGACCCCTGAACCCTTCAACAGCCTCGAGGAGCTCGTGACCAAGCGCGCCATGCCCTACCTGGTGGTGCCGGGCTCCTTCCTTCACGCCGCTCTCCTGGTGAGTATGCGTAGGTTATGCACCGTCTCCGTACATGACTCGTACCTCGGACATGCAACCGTAAGATCTAATAAAATCAAACCTAAATTCTCGAGTTGCAAATGGTTTGACAGTGCGTATTGCAGCTTGCATCGATAATTTGTATCGACCAATGCAGAGTCCAGGGGTTATGGAAGTTATAGCGATGTGAATATATGTCAAACGTATTAGCAAGTACAACGATGTTTGTAACTATATACACCAATATTCTTCATCTCCAAAGAATAATCATATTTATTCTCTGAAATTAAATCATCACTCACAATCGGTGAGATACACTGTGCACACTTTATTAAATGACCTAATGCCGCTCCGAAATAATGCATTGGTTTTGCTGTAATTAAATAATTTCACTAACACATCGTTATATGATCAGGAAATGAAACATACATAGGGCTTCTATTAGCAATATTACCAGGGGATTATGTACGAATAGATTTATTCAGTATAAACTCCTGGTAGAGAAATAATACTGCCTTCTTTGTGTTTTTGATTGCACTGTATTTTTCACTTACCTCTATAATGCTCAATAACTGCTTTTGTCATTTGTCAGTTAAAGGATGAAAGTTAAAGACTGTCAGAGTGCTAGCTGGTTGAATTTCAATCATCGTCAAAATTTGTGAGCTTTTGAGAGAACGTAACTTATACATCATATCCATGAGATAGCTCAACTTATAAATCAATTTATAAGATAGCTTGACTTATGGATCATATATATGAGATAGTTTAAAGTATGAATTATACTTATGAGATAGCTTAACTTATCAGTAATACATACTTACATCATACATATGAGACACGTTAGATTCAAATAAACGCCTATCAAGTTTCAAATTTGGATAACCGCCCAAACAGGAGTTATTAAAACCTTAACGATAAATTGAAAAAAAACATCTGTAAATGCTAAGTTAATTGAGTCGTTGATTGTCTGTAACCTCTCAGGCTTCGAGCTGAACGCTTGTGGTGCTTGTGCTAAACAGTGAAATTCGGCAAGAGGGCATTTACTTTTTATATTCAGGTAGTTTAAATTTTGTAATTCATATGTAATGATTACAAGAAAGTCGTAATACAAGAATTTACTACTCGTGGATATTGATTATAGAAATAATGTTAGATAATGATATATTGTTATTGGTATATAATGACTTGATAAGATACTGAAATTACATTCTGTAGATTAGAGTTTCTGTTTGTCAGGCAGCGCGCAGGGTCGCCACAAATATTCTACTGAAAGACATCTTAATCATAAAAGGCATCTTCCTTTTATGACATCTTAATGAAGATGGTAAAAATTTTCGAGTTTCGGTTTTTGAGTTGCGATTCTTATGGTAACAAAAAAGGGAAACGTTTGTTTATTGATCTTGATTTCCTCTTTCCAAAACTCTATTTACTTTTGTTCTTGCATGAAAATTGTAAGAGGAGATCGATTTGGGTCGAAAATGCAAAAAATATTTTATTCACCCCTGAAATCGCTATTGTTTCGAAAAAAACGAGAAAAAGTACATGAATAAAATGTGTTCTAAATCCAATTTTACCCACTATGTTGCACTTAGTTTCGTCGTACCATGCATTTAAGCTTTTCAATAAGATGCCCCCTTAAGATGATTCAGGGTAGTTAAACTGCTAACAAGAATCTGGTCGAGACGCCAGTGTGCTGCTTTTGAAACTATTTTAAATTGTTTCTGACTTGTGTTATTGCTTCAGGACTCATTGCTCAAAATAATTTTAACATTTCCCTTTAACTAAACAATTTTAATTCCAAGTAAAATTTTGTGAACAGGGTAAAACGCACAAGCGGAAAGAAATTTTAAAACTACCTTTAACTGCAATTCAAGGACTACTTATAGTAGTCCTTGCGGCAATTTCAAATTGGGTTGTCAGTAGAATTGAGTTAAGTGCTTCTTATATGAACTTTTATGTTTCCACCTTCACCAGGAGGCAGATCCAAACTCGACCCTTGGAAGAGTCTATGCAAATATCGATCGACTGGAAATCAGCTATCCGAAAACTGTGCACTACGCTGTCAATGGAATTTATGCGGCGCTGAGCTCCCGCAGCGCCACCTACGGAGCTATAAATACAATTTTTTCCCAGGTTTGTTGACTAAGTAATGATAAAAAATTGCGTACAACATGAATATATAGGTAAGCAGATGCAATTTTCTTCAAAACAGTGAGTTAAGATGTAATTGAAGCAGCTCTCTTTGAACCCATGCATAAAATGCTTGCAATTTTTCTGTTCATAAGTGTCAAGCAAAGTTCGACGATGAACGGGAATTATAGGTAGTGTGATGGACATAGTTTTAAGCAGAAAGCCACTTACAGTAGAATTAATTGAAACCGTCACTCGCTGACCAAGCTTTATATATTTATTCATTGTTTTTTCTTCTTTAACTGCTTTAAACAATTGATATTGTTTTCCTTTTATGTCTAGCGTGTCTATGAATTGTTTGTGGTTACTTGGGTGATATTAACCGGCAAATGCAAAGTCCCATGGGTTCCGGTTAAAAAGACTTCTACTGTATTCTGGAATGATTGTGTTGACTAGGCAATATTGGCTGCAGCGTGGGAACGCACAGTGGACTGCTTTCGTAAACTGGGTTCTGGGTGAGACTGTTCACAAAATAGCTGACTAAATTTCGTAATTTATTTTTACATTTCATTTTCAGACTCGAACCTGTCCTCTAACGTTGAAGGACTCATTTCTGACTTCTTGGTATGCTGTTGGATTCACGAAGAATTCACCACTCCTTACTCCTTTTAACCTCCAGTAAGTAATGTAATTTCTTAGAGCACAGATTTTATCGAAATAAAATGAATCGATTATACTATCTCTTCTGTCTTCGAATAAATTAAACTAAACTAAAATAGAGTAGTTCACATACTGACGTATCCAGTACGAAGCTTCATATTTTCGAGTGAATGTAATGAATGTAATGAATGTAATAAGAATTCACCCTAAAAAATTGTCAGAGACTGGAAAGAGCGTGTGTTGACGCGTACTCGTGAACAACGTGCAATGCATGATGAGCTGTTACCGTTACGGAATAATAGAGCAGTATTTAGGTTGTTTGCAAAATTTATAGAAGGGTATATACGCCAAGCATTTGTTTTCAAGCTTTTGTGTATATTTGATAAAAAATTAAACTCTATTAATCATTGTTAAAACGTTTTCGCTAGCGTGTTTTCCGTTAGACAGTGCGATCATTCGTTGCCGTAACATGTCAAAATCTAATTGTTTGCGTAACAGGTATTGTAAAATTTAAGAAATATGGCTCATGGTGCATATGCACTTATATAGTTTATGTACTTACTTGCAATATCAACTCATAGCTTACACAGTCCGTGACGGGTGTTATAAATGTGTGAAGTCCCTGGGTGACTTCATTCCTTGGAGTTGTTTGAAAAACTATGCCTCCACTGTCCCACTCTACGCTGCACATAATGCAGTAGGACTCTTGTAGCTAAGTAGGACTCTTGTGGTGCAGTAGAACTCCTGTAGTTGAGTAGAATTCCTGTAGTTCAGTAGAACTCCTGCAGCTCAGTAGAACTCTTGCAGCTCAGTAGAACTCCTGTAGTTCAGTAGAACTCCTGTAGTTGAGTAGAATTCCTGTAGTTCAGTAGAACTCCTGCAGCTCAATAGAACTCCTGCAGTTCAGTAGAACTCCTGCAGTTCAGTAGAACTCTTGCTGCTCAGTAGAACTCCTGTAGTTCAGTAGCAACTTTTGTGATGCAGTTGAGCTCACGAACAAGGTTGCTTGCGCCTTAGACCTTTTGAGTTGCTTCAAGCTGAACAAGCCTTGTCCTTATCATAATCACTTGATTAATAAAGAATGAGTTTGAGTTTTTATCGTGAGCTATTAAAACTTTTGCTATGCTTGCTCCTTAGTGAGAAGCTATCATGATATGATATGCTATCATGTGATACTGTTCACACTAACACATTAACAAACCCTGTTTCGAGAAATTCCACTGTCCACCACTTAGTAATCGAAGGTGATGATAATGTTACTAGCAGCGTATAGTTATACGATAATAGTGTCATGAGTTACTGTGAATATTATAGGCACATCATACAAAACCCAAGAGCGGCGATTCTCTTATTTTCACGCAATGATTTTTAGTGCACAGAGGCTACGGGAGGGTGGAATTTTGGACAAACTTGAACGCAAGTGGCTCAAGAATACGCTTCGCTGCCTCGAGGCCGACAAAGAGGCACGAATTCTAAGACCTTTGGATATACGGGATTTCTACGGAGTTTTCCTTCTCTACGTCGGCGGTAATTTGGCCAGGATAATGAGCAGTTCTTTCCCAGTTTCTCCTTAATTATAGAGAAATGAAATCATAGCATGGAAAACATCTATGAATGGATGTCGGAATAGAAAATAGTTGTGGGGGTTAATTGAAAGTAAATATTCTCTACGAGTAACTATTTTTTAGCAAAGTTTTATTATTACGGAAAGATGAAGTGACTGTTAACGGCTTACAAGTGTGAGAGCATTATTATACCGAATAAACTGCTTGAACATAACGCCAAGAAATGATTTGACATATTGCTTTTTTAGCTTTCTCTAAATATAATTATTTACGCACGTCGGAAGGATATTGACATTAAAAGGTATCACTCAGTGTGTGCTGTCTCGCTTTTCAATGAAGCAATATTTCGATCCTGTCCTTAACACATTTCTTGCGATGTGACCCACCGGTGGGTCACTCAGGTTAGGTTCTGTAATTTTTTCAAAACTTTCTACTGACTGTGTGCACGAAGTAAAGATTTGCACCAGCTAGGCAATCGCAGCAAACGTGTTAACTTGTTTTTTTCAAACAGGCTTGGTTCTGGCATTAGTTACATTCGTTGTTGAAGTCGGTCTACAACGGAAGATTTCAATGAAAGAAAGCAAGAGCACTCGAGCGACTTCGATGACTTGAACTTTCGAAATAATTACTGAAGCTTCGAATAAAAGAACCGGCGCCTCTAGCAACCACCCTTCAGTTCTCGACTCTACAGCTACAACAAAATGGAGTGTCATCATTGAGTTTTCTGTTAAACAAGAGTATTTCAGTCATTCTCTTTCAACAACTCGTGTACTCATAGTTTGATGAATAGGTAAAATTGTTATTTTTATGATAGTTACCTATAATAAATGATATTCTTAAGGTAAATCATAATTTGTATTACAATGCAGATAACTTCATACTTATAGGCATAGAAATGATATCTGATGTAGTTTCAATAATATATTTCATGAACGGTGCCCTGCAACGCGTTTACCTTCTGTTGATCGAGTTGAAACTTAAGGCACTCATGTATTGTAAACATTGCGAGTAGTTCCATTGATAATCCAAGATGTCATCTATGGTTCTGGACGGTGTGTATCGAAAATATTGACCTAGTTTTCACCTAGCTGCAGATTACTTCTCGATATTCGTGAGGTAGCTTCTTTGAGATCTGTACAACTAACATTTTTGCAGGATTGAAAAATATTCGTAATTATTGCTAAATTTCAGTACATGTGCTTGACATCGATATATACCAGTGTTTCTTTTCCATCTTATACCATTGTCTCAAAATATTTTATTTGGCTGTACGATCTGCATTCCTGAAAGGATTTCACTGAAAGTCATTGACCGGGTTTTTACTGAGTAGTTGGATTTTATTCTTCTTCCATACAGGCTTGACAGCTTCTTTTGCAGTAAGAGGGCAGTAATGGTCAGAGTCTAGATAGCTATAGATAATAAATAAAAAATAAGGTAATTGAAACAGTTACATAAGCTCAAAAAGGCAGAGGCCTATGGCGAGGAAGTTGATGCTTGCTGTTGTACATGTGATGGTTTAATAATATTTTAATTATCAAATTGTTGGATACCAAATTCAGACGTATATCTAGCCGTGCTTTTTAGTAAATTTGATGAATTTTTGGTACTTCTAAAGTAATAATGCCTTACTGCTTTATAATATAAGTTTTATGTATATGAGACTCAATTTAAAACTTTTCGCCCCTTTTTTCGCCTCTTTGCATGAAAATAGTTGTTTATATATACAACATATTTAGTAGCTTATGTACAGAATGGTACACATCTCAGTTCTCTCGTTTTGAAACCGAGGTTTTTGAATTGTTCATACAAAAGTGCAAGCGCTACTCTTTCAACGAAGCTTTCATTGATTAATCATTCAGCTCAAAGGAATCGAACCCTGTTCTCATGTAAGTCAATCACTCACCACCTCATAAACCATCGTGGTAGTACCAGCATCACAACGCTGTTACATATTTAGTTTCTGATTAGTAGTCAAGAGGTCAAGTGATTAAATGTTACTGTGGTATTTTAAAGCACGCGAGAGAATAGAATAATTTAAATGTTCCCAGTACAATTTACTAGGAAAACCTAGTATTTTCATGCAAACAAAGTATTTTTTCAGGAGAGAGGAGATTTGATTTATTCTTGATTTTTCCCTTTCTGCATAAGCAATGAGTTGAGGTGAACGAAGGATAACCTCTAGCTTGCTCTTTATACAAAATTCACTATTAACTCGACAATAATGTAAGACAACGAGTTTTACATTTAGAATATTCCATTTTCAGAGGTCAGAATATAAAGCGCAGATCCTATATAAGGCAAGTGTACACTTCGTGACGATCACTGTTTGAGAAGAACGTCGCTTTTCAGAAGTGGTAAAAAAATGCTATAAAAAGCTTTTATTTGTTTTTATTCTCAAATTCAAGAATCAGTAAAGTGATTTGGAAACCGAAGATTTTAAGGATTCAGAAATACATACAGGGATTTTTTGCTACATCTAAGGTTCGCTCGGTGATATTGAATTACCAGGTAATAATTGACACGCAATTTTCGATGGTTGAATTTAGTTACAGTACGTAATTGGTATCTTGGAAAGGGTGTTATTCTGTTGTGATTTCCTCTGTTAAAACTATCTGAACGCATTTGAATGGTCTCGTATTTTGCTTGTAAATATTTACGTTGCGAAAAGCAAAGCTTGATTACCCTGGTACTGTTATTTAAAATTGAATTACTTATTATCAGAATAGGTACGTCAAAGTGCAATTTATCTGCTAAATGGTTCCTGACTGAGTGCACCTATATAGGAAATTCATCCATTACAGAGTGTAACTTCAATGTAATTTGTAGGATCTCTCATGCAAAGTTGTGTTAATGTCTCATATTATGTCATACGTATTTCATGGATGAAACAAAAGTCCCTTTACACTTTAGAATTAGTAAAGCAAAGCCTAAAGCAGCCAAAACAGTCGTTTGTATATAAAAATGAAGGGAAATTTTTGAAGTTTTTTATATACATAATATATTGATACAAAGCATGTTTTGCATTCAAAAACAGTAGTATTATGAAGTAACCCAAAAAGACGAAATATTGCGATGACCATTAAGCAAGAATAGAAGAAAGTTATTTGATACATGATGGATCTACAGTTTCAGTGTAGATGGACTTCGGGACAACATCGATAAACAAACTTCAGTCAGTGTTTTTCTTGCACACTGATTGAAACACTGAATTGCATGTGCATTTTGCACTGCTTTTTGTGTGTCAGAGCGTTCATTATCAGCTATAGACCCGGACTCTCTGAGTCTTGAAATCATTGCAATTATGCGGTCCGGAAAAACTTATTCGACGAATAAATGCTGTAATAAAGTTCCTCAGCACTGTAACTAAAAAACAATTATGTTCAAAATAACTTTTCACTATTCCTGCTTCCTGTTGCTCCCAGTATGTCGTAATTTTAGGTTACTTGTTAATAGTGGTGTTTTTGAGTACAACGCATCCTTTCCATCTGTAAAACTTGAAAATTACATGTGTAAAGCACAGTTGATAAAACTGAAAATTTACCCTTTTATTTTATTTTCTTTCAAAACATTTTTGCGTTTATTGTTTTTTGTTTTTAAATTTTTTTAAAGTGTGAAGTGAATTTTGCCCCACCCGTTATTATGTTGATGTACCATATAATGTTCAAAGTCGTATATTAGGCTAATGTATCATATTGTGTTGCATATATATATATATATATATATATATATATATATATATATATATATATATATATATATATATATATATATATATCACGTTAGTGTATCATATTCGTGCGACGCAAACAGTGTCTGGATATTGTGATGAATGTGCACACCCAAATTTCAACTCTAACCCGACTTACGATTATTATATCCCCAATACAACGTTATATTATATTGTATTATATTATTCTATGTTGTATTATATTATATTATATCATGTTATATTATATTATAATATATTATATCGTATAATATTATATTAAATTACATTATATTATTATATTTCATATTGTACAATCACACTCATATAATAATTAATTTGTAGGCTGTTTATAATCTCAAACGCAATAAGAAATCCTGTTACCACGAGCTAGTTCATTAATCTTGCTAAAACAGAAATTATTCGGTGTGATCAGTTGAAGGAGCGGCCCTGCCTCTACAGCGTCTGAGTGATGTGTCCAGCTGGAGTGGAGCGTGAGGGTTGGAACTGCATCAGAGCAGCTGCTTACTTTGTTAAGTATCAGTTGTGCCCTTGTATTGCAGTCGCTGCAGTAATGCTGAACTATTTGTCTAACTCAAGAATTGAGGGGGTGAAATCAGTTGAATAATATCCAGGCCAAGTGCATTACAGCATTTGAATGATGATCTCTTGCTACATGTATAATTAATTTAACCCCGGATACTGAACATGGGTATAAACATCACTGGCTTCGGGTAAACTCTACCAGTGTTCAGTGCTCCAAGGTTGTATTGACGATTAAGAGATGATCATTTTTACTCTGTTGAATTCGTATATCGTCAAGTAATTTTTACATCAGTTATCAAGGTGTTAAGTTGAAGTTTGATTGAAAATCTATTGCAAATTCAAACGTTCACATTGACCATAATATCAAAAGAGATCTGTTCCCTAATTCCTTCCATATTATGATCAATGTTTTAATGTATTTATATTAATTGATTTAATTACCTCATTTGCTTCTTATTTCACATCCCGATTCATATTTCTATTTTTTCTGAACAATTTTCAAATTATGACATAAGTAACCATCGTTCAACTCCCAGCTTTTCAGGAACATGAACCCGACGTTAAGATGGAAGATTGATTTGAATCCAAACCCTTTCTACTTTTTTGTAGAATTTGTCATGCAGTTTCTTTCAATTACAATACATAATCACTATAATGAGTCTGCTCTCTGAACAATGCGCCCTATGTTGAATTTTGAGATGATTAGCTTCTACCATATTAATGACATGTCTCAAATTGATATCAGCTAAATTACTTAGTTGTTCATGCCGATTAATATTCAACTAATATCTTTAGAATATAATCACCCTTTTATAAACTTTCAAAACAATTTAGATGGTCTTGCTTGTCTATGACCTACATAGGAACGTCAACAACGTATTATGAATTTTTCGTTCTGGTTGTTGTCGCAGCTGCCCCCGTACATAGCACCAGTTCCTAACACGCGCAATACGTGGGTCGGGGTCGTTACCGACATAATGGATATCATCTCCGAGAAGATGCACTGGTGGTAAGTATATTTAAAATTTCAACAGTAGTACACATATGTCTGTATTTCTAGAGACAATTAGTTATTTTCCTTGTCTCTGACCCTAATCTTGATTAAGTCTCTTTTACACAAGTTGCTCCAAAGTGAGAATGTTACGGGTTTTGGGTTCGTACTCTGTGAATACATTATTAGACCATGATAAAGTCTCCTGTATTACCATTGCAGTTACACCGTGGGTATGGCAGATGACAGCCTCATTGGAGCCCAGCAGCTAAATGGAACTTGGACAGGAGCCATCGGACAGACAGTCAGGGGTGTAAGACAGTGTCACTGGTACACCTGCACTGTATGCTGAGCGGTATTCAGCTTAAGTTCAATCAAAAAAATGCACCAGGCGTGCTGAATGAATTGTATTCCTCAAGGAGAAAAAGAGCGTTCAAATTGTGGTTGCTGTTGTAAAAGCTGTAGCTTTTTAGCCTCGTTGCCAGATAATTGTTCATTCTTGTGAATAAATTTTTTGCAACTCATGTGTACAACTGGTTTTATCCAACGGATGTCTACGAGGAAACTAAATTTGCCGAGGAAAGATACGTGTACAGATCTCCTTTGCACATAGACCTATCTACGTGCGATGTTTGAATTCAGTCAGTCACAGCATTGACTATTTACCTCTCAAGAGAATTTATAGGATACATTTTGTGTACATGCGTGTGCTTAATGATGCTTAGAATATGTTACAAACAACCTGTACACTTACTTTCATTCATGATCTCCCATCGCTGCCGCCCGTACTTCCGTGGCACCAAAAGTGCTCGTCTTACAGAACTAATTTAAGCGTTTTACTTCAGACATGAGGAGATTGATAGTGGAGCAGAACTTGTAGATGTATATAAGTGCTTGACTGATAGCAGTCGCAAAATTTGTAGGCATAAATAATTCACTAACTGATGGCAGTAGAGAATTTATAAGTGTTATTGGGTAACGTTTTTGATACTTGGCTATTTGCGTTACGACTTAATATTGTACGCTCATGTCAAAACAGTTGATTCTAGTACAAGATTTTTTGTAAGGAATAAAAATGAAGATAAATATGATTACAGTACACTGTCTCCATTTGCACCCTCTTGCTGAAATGAACAAATTTTCTTGGATTGGTGGTATTTTTTTAACTCTTTTGAAAAAAGTCATTTGCAACAATACGAGCATAATCATTGATTACTTAGAGTCTCTTGAAACGAAGCATCATCTTCATTTACTTTTAAGCCATCTTTAAATTTTCAGACATTCCTGAAACTTATTTTCCTAAATGTTATGTTTTACACTCTCAAAAAGGAGGTGGATATGATCATTACTCCGTTCCTGCCTAACATTCAACGAGGTGGTGCGGTGGACGTGTCGGATTTTCTGTGGCCCACGCCTCATTCAGTCGTCCATAAGAAGGCTCAAATCGAGCCTGACATCGCTGGATTCATTAAACCTTTCTCTCTAAGTGTAAGTCAACCACAGAACTAAGCATGTAGCTATCAGTTATGAGTACATCAATGTACCGTCAGGCTATGAGTCACGTTAGGAATAATCGATGTTGTTACAGGGTTGATGGATTAATAGATTATGAAATTCAATCGAATATCAATAGACCAGCTTTCAATGAAAGACCAGGTCGTGTTGCTCGTTGATTAAGTTTGTTAGCTTGCGTTAAGCCCGTTGCTGAAAATGAAGTCAGGTATTGGACTGTTATACACAGGTTTCTGACTTTAATGGAACAGCACTTGTAATGGACTAAAGAGCAAGCTATAAAGTCCTTGTTTTAAAACTCTGTCTGCGAATTTTTTCAGTGTTGGCTGTGCCGAGTTGTTGACAAGTAATTTCTGTAAAGATTAACAGAAATACAATATCTCTCATACATATTTATTTATTACCTAGAACTTGAAATGGGTGTCAATCAACATGAACGATTTAAAAATGATAGTCATCTTAGAACGCAGTAATGAATGCATCGATAAAAATTAAAAAATATTTTTACATGTAGAAAATTTGAACACAATTAAAACCAAATTAAAACTGATCATTTACCTTCCACCAATGAATATACAGAATATAAAACATAATGTTCGCTACAATTGAAGCGTGTTCCTTGAGCACATATTCCTCTGCCAGAGTTAGTTCACCGGTTTGCCTGGCAAATATGCGTTTATCCGTCAGTAGTCTCTCTGTGTGTCAACTAACTGCCACCTCTTGCTTCGGCTGTCTGTCTTTGGCTAAGATTTAGTCTCAAATGCAGTGGATCGTTATTGTTTCTGATTTCCTGACATTCAATGTTAAAAACACGGCCATTGTTCCATAAACTAAAGTCCAATTAGAGTTCTCAGTGAAGGCCCAATAATGTTTGGACTGCGAGATGAAAGTAAGTCAAAGACTTATCACAAGCTTGAAACATTTTAACAGCAGATATTATAATAACAGAATTCAGCATTTCCAAGCTTGTTGATCTATCGTAATGCACGAAATTTTAATACGCGCAGACGTGGGCATACATACTGGGCGTGTTCTTGACATGTGCTTGCAGTCTGTTTTTCCTTCTCTGGACGAAAGCACGAAGAGGAACAGCAGACTCAGCAATGTGAGATGCAACTATCACTTCAGCAATAAGTGTTCGTAATGACTCTAGAGATAAGTAATCCTAGAGCTCGCTGCAGCAATTCAAGGAGAGTAAGCATAAAGTGCTGGTTATATACCATGAAGTTTGACTTGCAATGCTGATCATTCAAAGACAACGGTGACAACTACATATGAGACTATTACGGGATATGTTTGACGTCAGATTTTTGTACAATTCTGCAAGCGAGAGGATTTGTGGCCGTAAGGGAATAGATTTCAGTAGGAGTGAGTGATTGATATAATATACGAGTTCTTCTTCACGTCACAGTTACATCATAATTTAGTGGTCTACCTCCACTGCAACACAGGTCAAAGATGACCTTCAACTGGAAATTTCATAATTAAGTGAAATAAAATAATTAATGAACGTTACGCTGACTTCACTAATATCGGTAGCAGGGCTAAATTGGAAAGTATAGTCATTCCTAATTATTATACAGAATGTTTGACTGAAGAGTGAGTACAGATGCCCTTTTACTCTCTCACTTGCCCTCTTTGAATCGTGGGACGGTGTGTGTGGCCACTAACTGATGGATAACCTGCAACAGTTGCCTCGTATTCTAAAGTCTTTTTAATAGTTTCGATCATTGTGGTCGATGGCTGCGCTGTTAATGAAAAAGTGTACATCCCATCCGTTGAACGCACTGTTAGAGAGTATCTTAATGATCATAACTCTGTTGTATTCATTATTTCTCGATGTTTGATCATGGATAAAAAAATAATCTACTTACTTGAGACTTGAATAGCATCATTTAATTGCGTTTGTCATTTATTTCCATTAAGTTGCACTCTGTTGTATTGCGCGAAATAATTTTTTACCATTATTATCCAGCTGACTGTCTTTATTCCTAAAAAAAGTGTTTAGCTTTTCAAGTCAAACACTCTACACTTTTTTGGAATTTGGCTACATCAAAATGTAGTGTAATGAAAAAGTTATGTGAATATTGCATAAAATAGAAAGGCTTATAACTTTAACAGAAGTAAATATCATGCATCACGAACGATATAAGTACAGAAATAAATGATTGAAAAAATTATTGAAAACCGTTTCTCTGTCTCTAATTTTCATTAAAAACATATCTATTCTCTTGTTGGGAGAGACCTGCTTGAAGAAGGGAGTAGAATATTTTTTTAGCAATTAAGATGCGAAAAATGAATACATTTTTCGACTTTTCAATGTAATTTCAATGAAGCACAAGATATTATTACCTTGGTACAACTGTGAATACATAAACATTGCAATTTTATCAACTTAACTACTGAATGATGTATCAAAGTTTTGAGTTTATCTTCGCATTGAAGGAGCTGTGAGCGATCCTTCGTGAAGCGGGATTTCCGCATCGCTTTCTTCACAGTCCTGAGGTTCATGTTCGGCCAGCGTGAGTCGCAACTGCATTGATCTGTCGTGTGCACAATCAAGAATAAATGCATGTCACATGAACGATATTTCTTCTATAACTTGTGTTGCATTGTAGTCACTCTTCCTGTTATACACGTCAGTGTTTGATGAAAAACAACTAAATCACAACTCATCATATAATGCATTGTTAGTTTTAACATAGTTAAAAAACATTATTTCCCTTACTTAATATTGAACAAGAAACACTTTGACTGCTTCAAACATTCCCTAATTGTCATAGTTAATTTAATTGTTGTCGTTTGAAATAGGTTTAGGTCCCACATCCTACAGAAGTGCCTAGTAAGTATTGCTGTATTAAACTACAAACTCCCCAACATTGAGAACTTCTTCTCTATCAATTTGGGTCCTCTAAATTACTGTCTCATTTTCTGTTTTTTTTGCGATATTAGTTATCCTCTAAAAATCAATGGTGGATTAGAAGTATTGAAATTAAATGTTGTCTTCTGAACCGTAGGCTAACCGTCAACAAATTATGTTCATAAATTAAAAATAAATTATAAGCAATGTGAGCAGCCATCACTTGTAAAGAAATTTCTAAAGACACTAAAATTCGCTATTAATCAGTTTTTATCATTAATGTAGACGCGCGCGACGTGTATCGATACAATCGCGTCTTACATTAAAATATGGCCGAGAACATCCTATTTTAGTGCTACAGAACCTACGTATAGGGTGGGGCAACATAATTTCCTTTTTTCAAAGGAAAACGCTTTGAAAAAAGGAATTAATGTTGCTGCATCCTGCACGTTGAGGAGCTCTGGGTTTGTGTCAGTGCTATGTATGTAAGTAGGTCAATTGAAAAATTAATGATAATATTACATAGATAAAGTCAAGTAAATTATCCCTGCTCACGTTATACCATTGCATGTTTTGAGCTGTAAAAAGAGAAATAGAGTGATCATTGTCAAATGCCAACAAAAAGCTTACCATCATGAGCGGATACATTGTACTAGCAATAATCAAATTAATGCACATAACCGTGACAGCTGCTGAAAATGACGACCGTCTGTCCTTGAGTCGTGTACTGGTGGGCACAACAATGGCGAGTTGGCTCATCCTCGGCACCATGTACAAGTCTTTCCTGATGGCCATGCTCGTGCTGCCCAGGACCCCTGAACCCTTCAACAGCCTCGAGGAGCTCGTGACCAAGCGCCCCATGCCCTACCTGGTGGTGCCTGGCTCCTTCCTTCACGCCGCTCTCCTGGTGAGTATGCGTGACCAAGCGCCCATGCCCTACTGGTGGTGCCTGGCTCCTTCCTTCACGCCGCTCTCCTGGTGAGTAAGCGTAGGTTATGCTCCGTCTACATGACTCGTACCTCGGACATGCAACGATGAGATCTAATAAATCAAACCTAAATTCTCGAGTTACAAATGGTTTGACAGTGCGTATTGCAGCTTGCATCGATGATGTGTATCGATGGTGGTGCCCGGCTCCTTCCTTCACGCCGCTCTCCAGGTGAGAGCTGTCTTGCTGTTGGGCAGATAAAGTTCATAAAAGATTTAAGAACTTCAGCTCTTAACTGGTGAGTGAACACGATTTAAATACATATGATTCAAACATTAAATCTAGCGTCTATAAAAGCAATTCAGAAAAACCTTAAAATGTTGAAATTACATTGATCTTCAGAATCCAATTTATGAGAATGACATGAATTGTAACCTGAAGCCACACATGAGCAGAATTAACCAAGTATCGTGTCAGAGTAATATAATTCTTCAATGAATGCTGTTGAGTTATCTATTTGAACAATTTTTCTGTGGACAGAACAAAAGAACTCCACAACTGGGAACGGATATTTCCTAACTAATATAAACTGTGATTGGTGTTGGGCTTTGTTTACTTATTACGAGGCGAATTTTTAAAGTAAGTACCGTTTCAAAATTTACATGCAATTCTTCCTGTGATTTTGTGGTTACGTTATGGAAATATGAATTGACAATTTTCGCGAGGCGTGTAAATAATCAACCACTTGATGGACGGCAAATACATAGTTGTCTAGGTGAAATCTCTGTGTCTGATCCAGGGCAAATGTTTGATACTACCAACTTGGATCATTTATCACTAAATTTACCTGTTTATTCGGTACACTGAATGATTTTCTATCAATGCTCATGACAGCAAATGGTATTTTCTATTGGAACTCTTGGATTCAAATAAAATGTTTATACAAACTAGCGTAACAACATCCTCCGTTTCTTAGGAGGCATCAGAGCTTAGCTGATGCACGTCTTTACGACAAATCCCTAACATTTTTTCGTATTTCATCCATAACGAGACTAACGCTTCCTCCCTGAATGGCACTCAACTTTCTGTACGACAGTTAGAACAGATCTTTTGAACTTGTCATCCGTATTTCTTTAATATTTTAAGGAGGCATTTATGGTAAAATATGAATTGACACTTATGGCACATGTGAGATTTTGGAGAATTCCGTTGTGATTTGTGCTTACGAAGACAGCTGGCTTCGTTTAAAGTTCATAATTAAATTATATTTTCCTCTCTTATGCCTAAATTCTTGGGCCTTCGCTGAACAAACATCTGATTTAATAAATAACCATTTTTATTTTTCAAGTCATCCCAAATTACATGCAATAGTTATTGATAATTTTCTTTGCTCACGTTGAGAAAATGTTAAGAATAATGGCTAATACTTTCAAAGGAATTGAAATGTTATGATTAAAAAATAACCTAATAGTTCACTCTTTTTTCCAAATTTCACTTGACAGTTTTATTGTACAGTACATGATACGAGTGTGCCCAACATTTACTTCACTGCCGGATTCCATTCTTTTGTTATATTCAACTTGACTGCTATCCACTCTGCTTCCATGTTGCACATCAACAGTCGAATTTCACTTCAGTGTTATATTTCTCTTCACTCTCACATTTTACTTCACTGTCATAAATGACGTAGTGAGCCCTCGGTCTGAATGCGAGCG
The DNA here is from genome assembly GCA_006783055.1 of Trinorchestia longiramus. Classification (NCBI taxonomy): domain Eukaryota; kingdom Metazoa; phylum Arthropoda; class Malacostraca; order Amphipoda; family Talitridae; genus Trinorchestia; species Trinorchestia longiramus. The sequence continues at coordinate 478,626 of VCRD01000107.1, forward strand.
AAGCCGAATAGTTTGATAAATTTACTGCACGACTATAAGCGAAAATATGCTGTGGAGTTTCAAAGTGACTAATAACGTAAAAACCAAAAGACTAGATTCATATTATGGAAATCGCTTGATAATGTTGATTAGATACTAATTTCAATGGCTACTCAAGCAAAGCCAGGAAAAATTCAAAAATCCATAAATCATTATTTAAAAAATAATAGCATCTATTAATTCATGCATGATCGAGACTGTCTCGTGAACAGTTATAAATTTTGTATCGTTGCGTATTCCTATTTCATCGTTAATCAGGATGCAGATCCGAACACGATCCTGGGAAGAACGAACACAAACATCGGCAAGCTGGAGTCAAACTACAAACAACTCCTGCACCTCGTCATGTCTGGACGATACGCCGCACTCAGCGCTCGCAGCTCAACCTACGGCGCCATGCAACATATTTTTGATCAGGTCTCTAACGTATGAATTATTTTCGATCAGGTCTCTACCGTATGAATTATTTTCGATCAGGTCTCTAACGTATGAATTATTTTCGATCCGGTCTCTAACGTATGAATTATTTTCGATCAAGTCTCTAACGTATGACTTATTTTTGATCAGATGTCTTACCTATAGCTCATTTTTGATCGTATCTCTTACCTATAGGTTATTTTTGATCAGTTCTCTTACGTGTGAATTATTTTTGATCAGGTCTCTAACGTATGACTTTTGATCAGATCTCACATAAAGCTCATTATTGATCAGGTTTCTTACCAATAGCTCATTTTTGATCAAGTGTCGTACGTATAACTCATTTTTGATCAAGTCTCTTACGTATCACTCATTTTTGATCAGGTCTCTTACGTATAACTCATTTTTGATCAAGCCCCTTACTTATGACTTGTTTTTGACCGGGTTATAGAACATAGGTCATTTTTATGTTTAATTGCTAGATTAGATGCGATAGATTAATTTTGGACACTAGTGTGCCTCTCATCTAATTAGCTAAGATGCTTTTCGCTCTGATCAGTTAACATATGTTAATGCATTGAGAAGTTACGCGCCACAATTTACTTCGGAACTTGAACATGATTTTAAGCATACTTCAGTTGTTGAGCATGAAGAGAAAAGTGTTGTAAATTATATAAGTATGTATGGTTTACGTAAAAACTGCCAATGATCTTGCATTCCTTAATGTGGTTACAATTAAGCAGAGAATCCATTAGTAAATCGTTGACACAAAATCTATCAAGGAAAACCTATACTGTATATCAAAGGGCGAGGAGACTGGGAAAGTTCTCCCTCAGAACGAGACCTTTTAAAATTGTTACCTCTGTTATAAAGGGAAGATGAAGCTCTAAATCAAATACCATGATCACTAGTTTTCAGAGAATTAACTTGCAAAAGAATTCAAGGTTTCCAACAATTACATTGTAGGAGTCATCTGCGTTGGCCAACTTTGAACGACTAAAATATCTCACTCTTCTAATGCCCTGCTGTGTGCATGCTTTTTGTATCCAGTGCTTTTGCCCCGATCTTTTGATGAAAGATTTACGATCTCTCCCAGCAATCAAATACTCAAGAGAGGCTTTGATTTTTGTTCCATGTGAAAAGCTGCGTTAGTGGCTTCAGTTTTCCATTTGTAAAGCTGCGTTAGTGGCTACAGTTGTGCGTTTGATGACAAGCGCAGTAAAGTTTTCCTATTTTGCCCAGTCGGTGAAGAGCTCGATCTGTTCCAGCCGTATTTCTGTAGTGTAAGAACGCGTAGTAGTTCAAAAAGACATGGTTGATAATTAATCTCCTCCGTTAAAGCACTAGAAGTTCTTTACTGACAACACTGTATTTGATACATTGGAGAGATACTATTACAAGTTAACGGAATGCATGGAAAAAATGTAGTCCACCACTAACTATAAAGGCATTCGTTTGTCGGACGTCGGAAAAACGGACTGTAGTGCTTGATCTCGACCAAGACTCGGGCATCTGTGGGTGGTACTGCATACTAATCGAAGTCGCCAAAATTTAGTATTTTCAAAATACCAAGAAACTATGTTCAGCAGAAGAAGCCTGTACATATCTAAATTATTTATCTGAAACGAATAACAGTTGTCAAGCATTAATTAATAAGCAAAGCTCCATAACTGTGGACAATAGTATTTTTCTAAAGTCAATGAACATTATAAGCCTGAGTTGATAATTGGCCCAATACTTCTACACTGACGAAGGTGTGATATTGATTACAAAGTTGTGACCCTAGACATGATACCTTTGCGTTCGCTGAAAACTTAAGATCTAATTTTAATTTGAGATCAAGACTTTGCATTGGGTACGTGGAGTTACAACACTATTCTTTGAAATTAATTTTAACAATCAGTACCGTCTCTTTACTTGAATAATTATTACAGAATTTGATAAATGAAGATTAATTATGATAGGTTACAAACTCGGAGAGTGCAGTACAACCGTATTGAGTTACATGTACTTTGTATTATTTGAGCTTAGTCAATGTCTTTCATAGCTTACGAGTACAGTCATTCTTGTAAGAAATGAAATGAAAATTTTGCTGTTATTCACTGAAATATAAAAGTTCTATGAGAAGTTATGTAAAGATTTACTAACAAGACATAGTTTGTATGAAGCATAAAATTTTCAATTAGAAATATTAGTCAATATTATTTCAGAGAAATGTTTAGATTATTGTAGTCGTGCCGAGTAAATTTAAGTTTTTGCTCAAGTTGAATCCCCTAAAAATCAGTTTAGGTCACCAGGATGGCGCAAAGTAAGAGTAAAGTAGGAAATAATCGGTAATATTGCATATCTTTATCCTAATTATTGCAACTACAGCTTTCTTCGACTCTTATTTGCCTAGCTTGTGGTGTGTTGTCTGAGAGAAGTTATATATGTTGTTATCGAATGTTTCTTATCTACAACTCTAAAACTCATCATGGGTATACCAACTAACAACAATTTTCATTCAAAGTTATAATTGAAATTCGCTTTTTTCTCTTTCAGACTCGAACTTGCCCACTGACGATGAAGGACTCGTTCCTGACGACGTGGTATGCTGTCGCTTTCCACAAAAATTCTCATCTTACCGCCCCCTTCAACAAACAGTAACTTTCAAAAATTGAATTGTAGATGATGTTAAACAAAGTTCAGCGTAAATTTTATATTTTTTTTGTGAGACTTGTTGCTGTACTCTGCGTGAGATATGTTTATTTTTCAGTGTACCGTAACGTGACAAAGTAATGTTTTCACAGATATTAGGTTTTTATGGAGATGAAGGTAATTTTTATTATCTGAAATTAGTTTAAGGTAGAAGTTTCAGAGCAGGGTTGTCTATACATCTAATAGCGCATGCCATTTTGCCTTTTTTTATTGGTGATCGCTAGAACTCTTTTTGCTTAGACAATTATAGTGACACCTTCTTGAGAAATCTCATTTTAAAAATTTGCATAATCCAGTGTTTAGGTTCTCATTTTTTGAGAAAGTGAACTAAACAGCGTACAATTAATAGACATGAAGTTAATAATACCCTGAATAGGAACACTACAGCTGACCCTGTAAGCAAAAGCTTTACACGTGTATGTGAAGGAGCTGGAATTATGTTACCAATGGACAGGCTGATGCGACTTCGGGAGAATGGGATCCTGGACAAGATAGAACAGCATTGGGTCAAGAATGCGTTCCGTTGCCTGCGAACAGATAGAGACACGCGCACTCTGAGGCCTTTAGAAGTGCATGACTTCTATGGAGTGTTTCTTCTTTACTTCAGTGGTAAATTTGGCTGAGGTCATAATTAGTTAATACAGAATGTATCTACCATATGTATCGCGAAGATTGCAGTTTTAAAGGAAAAATATTTCTGCATTGTATATTTTACTTTGGGATTCTGATAGAATTCCAATGAGGTAATTTTATACGTTACTAGCTTAACTGATCGTTAAATTTACGGCACTCAAGTTACACTCAAAAGATAGTAAGCATTTGATGAACTAACATCAGTCTACGGTACAGGCTTAAAATTGGAATCTAAAGCTGATACATTCTTTTGCTTACAGGTAGAGCATTCTGAAAGCAGATACTGATATCGTCATTTTTAGGGAGAACATAAACAGGTTAAAAAACAACAAGTTTTAACTACACCAAATTAACACGCACTTTTGAACTTAGAATTCAGAAATGTTTATGTTTCTTGTATTTCACTCGACTTTGCTTCATTCCTCAAGCTAAAAATTTCAGTACGACTGCCCGAATGCTCGGCAAGAGGCAAACAACTAATCAATAGTTAAATAATTATTTGTTTTCCTAAGGTCGTCAACAAGCTTTTTAGACCGTTGCAGTTGTTCAAAAATTTCGGAAATAAAAGTTTAGAATCAATCGAATATAATGGTTTTAGTTCATAATAGGTGGACTTTGTTGCTCAGTTGGTCGTTCTTGGCTGTTTGAACAATCGTCTATAAGTCAAACATCGTTAACTGAGCATCCAGCGGGGAAGGCTTTTTTAACAAATACGTATTAATTAGTGAAGAATAACATTTGATAGTTCAGTTGACTTTCATAAACTTAAGTGGCAGCAATGTATCAACTTTGAAAAGTTCATAGTGCAAGTTTTAAGACTGTGCACGGCTTGATAATTTACATCAATGGTAAATTTCCATCTAGTTTTCTAGGGATGATTGCTTATTCACCAATTCAGCTGTAGCCCTGAGCTGATTTTGTGCACCAGTGCCATTATAAAATGTGTACATACAATGTCTTAAACAAACTACATAGTTTTTATCATTACATTTTATTACTAATTTTTTGAGCTTCTGTTCTGATGCTGTAATAATTTTCAATACAATGTTATACCGAATTATTTTCATGCAAGGTTATCCAACCGATCTTTTAATCGAGAAAAATATGAAGCTATCCAGTTTTGTAGACAAAATAAGTAGATGAATAGCTGAAATAATTCACATACATCATTTTTCAGGATGGCCAAAGTCACTTATGCGAAAAAACGACTAGCTCGTTCACTAAATGTGACATAATTTTTTTTAAAATTTCTTCGATGTACGGATATGTCGGATGCAGAAGCGTGATAAAACAAAATGGTTTATAAAACGTTGGTTCTCTACAACACAAACTTTTGCTCGAACAATAAATAAAATACTCTTACAATGTTAAAGAAATAGAGATACGAAAACGTTACAAAGTATTATATTTGCAGCCTAGAGGCCTCTCCAAAATGTGAAGACCTCTTCTAAAACATCCGTTTTCTCTAGCAGGCCTGATCCTGGCATCGCTTACGTTCGCTTTTGAAGTTGGCCTGCGACAGACGATTTCCAAGAAAGAAAACAAGGGCACTTGAGGGACTTCGATGACTTGAACTTTCGAAATAATTACTGAAGCCCCGAAGAAAAGAACCAGCGCCTCTATCGACCACCCTCCAGTTCCTCCCGTCTGGCATCTCAGGCTTCAAAATGTGTTATAATTTCTACCCTTTCTAAATATTGTTGTTATATAAGGAATTTGCTTACAAACGTCTTGAACAGTTCATGCAGAAAAATATAAATTCATGACTTAAAGTGCATTATCCAGCTGAGTGGTGCTTTAAGCCATCATTCAACCATCAACTAAAAGCGGCACTAGAACCCCTTCGAACTAAAACCGTGTCTGACATGTTATTTGAAACAATTTTGTGAATATTGAAAACTTGTGTGACCATCCATCACATAACAATTCGAATATATTTGTGTCTAATAATTATAATCAGACCTAATAGAAGTGAGTTTTTGGAAACTGGGACCCAACTTTTCCTATCTAGAGTACAAGAGAAAATAATGGCAAGGTAATTTTCCAAGTCAGTCCGTTTGAGGGCGTTGAAGAAAAGTAGATGGCTCTGATTAAATACGTTAGGCGAACTACACGTGGCTGAAGCGGAAAAAATCGAGCATTTACCCTTACCTTAGTGACCCTACATGAACAATTGCGGCTGTAAGATCTGCAACTATTAGATGCTCGATGGAAATAATTAAATAAATATTCGCTCGGGCTAAACGTTCGTTTAATGTCCACTAACTGTATTGATCAGTAAAGGCTTTCAAATGAGAGAATTACCCTGAAATGAATATTCTGCTAGTCGTGCAACGTAGGTGCTGTGAGTGAAGTCTATCTGAGTAAAGTGTCGTGAGTCCTGTGAGTGATGCATGCATGTGAGCAAAATGTCGTTGTGTGTCGTGAGTGAAGCATGCTGAGTAAAGCGTCTTGAGTGTCGTGAGTTTTACTGGCACGCTATTGAGTAAAGTAGCTCAGTTGTCCGTACTTCTTCGTACTGTGATCAAATGAATTAAGGAATACGAACATATCACCATGATTTTCCCTTACAATTCAACACGCTTATAGCTAATAAAGCAGAACTCTAAGTAATAAGCAAAAGAGACGACAAAAATTTATTATATTAGAGCTCCCTACGAGCAAGTGCCATGTCATCTTCTTTGATGTCACAACTGCATCCTTGGACTTCTACGTAACTAGATGTACCAAATAATAAACATGATATTATGTAAGCCGGTTAAAGCCTCCACAGCTTCAACATTTCTGTTCTTGTTACCATTTTACACTCTACATATTTAAGAGCTTGCTCAATTAACTTTAGGACCTTTTTCGATGCGAGCACGGTAACCAATATGCAAAAATTTAAACCAAATTTTAACTTAAAATAAAAAAGCGCGTTGGGAATCTGTTTTTACCGCAGCAGCTTACTAATTCCTTCGATTGCTGCTTTACATACTCACAAAAAAAACAGATTAGCAGAACAGAAATTTTGAAAGTACGGATCCTGAAAAGCCAGACTGAGCTCAAATAGCCCAGTAACAGCAGATGTGATTAAATATTGCAAGCCTGATGGCCGCCCTCAATAGGAAGGCTCATGTGTGCAATAGAGAGAGTTACTTAAATTTTAGCCATTTCTCTTAGAAGATTCAAGCATAATCAGCTAAATTATAATGAAACAATCACACTATCCAAGTCTCGTAAGAAAATAAAAATTTGATAATTGTGACGAGTCAGAGTTAAAACGATTACTCTACTTCGTAATTTTATTAAAGCTTCATGGCTTAATTTTTTTCGAATAGCCCGTTGCTAGTGAAACATTTTTAGGTATACAGGGTGTTCAATAATCATAGTTACATTTAAATGTAAATTCAATTATTAACAGTGATGATTTACTTTATTTACAATTTGTGTGTATTGTTGAAATTATATATGTGATCGAGATCGATAGATTTTCTAAGCGTCTTCAGTTCATTATTGATGCAGGCAAATTGCATACTAAAATGTGTCAATTTAGTATCATTACTTAACTACTATTAAATTTTTGTTGCAAGTATTTATTAATAAACATAATTTCTAAAAGTTTTAACGCCATTTATTGAACACTCTATATACTTTGCATATATTTTCTTCCGTATTTCCTTACATACGATCAGTTGATACAAATGGGTGAATAATGAACACAGATTTTATAACTACCTTTATAATAATTATAAGTATTATTATAAACGGTTACATTATCCATGTATAACTAACGACCGTAGGATGAACCTGCATAATCATTTATTATTATTATAATAATTTTTATTGTTGTTATATATTGTCATTGCAATTATTCATATAATAATGATCGATATTATTATCCCCATTATTATCATAGTACTATTACTTCGTTTTAGAACTAGGGTTTCCTAATCTTTCCTATCAGTCCAATATTTTCGTGGCTAAATAACTTGAAGTGCACAGATGATTATCTGGGAAGCGTGTTCCACACACGAGTGGCTCGGAACTGTGTTACCAAGCAGACAGCATTGTTGAATGCGTTATCTCTGAGAGCAACGGGCGCCCCGTCCATTCAAGGCACCTCACCTGCACGATAGCGTCGCGATCCTCACCAGCTTCACTAACAGGTCGGTATCTACAGCTGCTGTTCAATACATGGACTAAGGTTTTTATTTCTTCGTGTAGTATCTTCTAACTAAGAGGAAAGGGTTGTGAATGAGGACGAGGGGAGGAGAGTAGTAACGTAAAGAAAATACTAATACAGGGTGTCTCAAAAAAATGTACTCACCCTTTAACCGTTGCTAACATGCTGTCTTCTTTGTGTTGCAGGTGTGAGGTTCGGACCTTTGCGAACATGATTCTTTAATCACATTTGATCATGTTCGCAAAGGTTCGAACCTCACACCTGCAACACAAAGAAGACAGCATGTTAGCAACGGTTAAAGGGCGAGTACATTTTTTTGAGACACACTGTATATGGAGAAAGAGAATCGCCTAATCCAAAGGAACTTAACTGTTCACTTACAATATTCTTATGGTAGACACAAGTACTGAAAAAGGAAAGGATTATAATTTTCCTTCAACTACAAACTGGAGAATGAAATTGTACATCAGGCTTGTAATGCTATACTTAATTTCTTCCTCCTTAAAGAAGTTGTCTCAAGCAAGATTACAGGCGTTACAGTGTCAGAGGTGTATATGTGAGCATCGTCTTTCTCATCAAGGTAATTATTTTTAAAGAAAGCTTGGACTGGGGGTCTAATTTCTTTGTCCTCGCCGTTCATTACTTTTCTTCATTTACATTTTTTTAGTTGCGTTGGTGTTCTTGTGTTTCAAAGGTTCCCTCAGTTTTCTCGCTTCTTTTTGATTGCCAATTTTTTGTTTACTCTCGTATTTTTATATCTCCCATTTCTCGGCAACTTCCACAATTATTTCGCTTCTCTTGATTTTCCTCAGTTCTTTAACTTCCATTCTATTCTTACCAGTTCTCGCTAATATTCTGAGGCCTCATTTCTTCTCAGTCTCCTTACTTTCCACTCTTTAGCAATCTTGATGTTTTACGACTTTAATAGGATAATCTACACTAGAGCTCAAAGATAATCATTGAAAAACACAGGGATCCAAATTTATGGCGCGGCTTTATCTGCAGGCTGAGGCAAAATTATCTGACAAATTTGTGAGTTTAATAGAAACGAAATAGAGTAAAGAATGAAAAATGTGCTCATAAAACGAAAAAAATTGGAACTTAAGACCATTATACATACATTTCGAAAATAGAAATATCATTTGTTTCTTAATATCATGCACTTTAAAGAAACCTACTATCAGATCAGTTTGTCGTATCCTACATGTTCTTTCACTGACTATTGACTGTACTTGGGAAACTGCCTAGCTCCCGTAACATCATGCAGCGTAAGTAACTCTCCATCAAGCCTCGCTGATACTGTAAGATTATACTATAATTGTGAGTGCCAATCCCCTGCAGCAAAACATCTAAAAATACCTTGGAAATAATTAAACGTTTATTTCTCTAATAAATTTACGATTCCTCCAAAACACTTAGAAAAACCTGAGAAATTTAATAGTCAATCGCAGCGTCATTCGGCTTTTTAAAATGTCTAATTGCATGTATTTTTGTTGTCGAACAATATTTTTGCTGCATTGAATAATACCAGAGCAGGAATATTAGTTGGTTTACTCCTTTACTGAAGTTGGGCACAACGCGATGTGTATTACACTAGCCATAACTTACGAACTGATGTCGTGATACGTAATTCATTCACTCATAACATGACTCATCATTTTCTTTTAGTCCGCTGCTCAATTCAAACTTTTTTGTATAATTGGTCAGTTCATTAGGAAATGAAGTGATTTATTAATTGTTGTAGGTTTATATTTTCCTTCGCTGCTTTTACATGGAAGTGCTTATGATATTTTAATGATGGATTGTGGATATTTCATTATGTGAAATCATTCTAAATCGACAGAACGAATCTTTAACACAATAACACCCTGCAACTCAAAGCTTTTTATGATTAAGCAGACACTCGAAACTTTCTCCGTAACTGGCATGTCTTAAAATATTTATTTGCCGTTTAGTTGAAGCTCTAGTCTTAAGTACAAACAATTATCGTTTTTCTATGCGTCATAATTTTAACAAAAAAAGATCGTTTTTGTAGCGCCTTCAGTTTCTATAAAATACTGTAATTCATGCAATTGAAACGGACGACGGAAAACGAGACTAACGAGCGTATGACAAGCCTATTAAATAAATATCATGAAAAAATAAATTATTTATTTTATTCTTTTTGTTACGAAGTGTTCAGCGTTGAACGGAGTCAGAAATAACCTATAAATTTTTCGTGTCACTTAATGCAGGAGTTCTTCCCGATCTCTATCATCATATTTTTTCTGAAATGTTGTAAAATTTATAATTTTTCCAGTGCTGAGGATGAAACAGAGAGTTTAACTGACGCATGCGAGCTGGATGTCATCAAGAGTGTACTATGATACTACTACTACCGGCTTCCACTTCCTTCAGTTTAAAAATGGTCCATTATGTTCTTAAATACGTCATTTTGTCCTAATTAGGACAGAGGATGGCATAAAAACTACAACTAGGAAATAGAGTCACATAGAAATTACAACTCGGATAGGAAATCACGTAAAAATTACAACAGAGATAGGAGGTCACGTAGAAATCACAACGGAGACAGGAGATCACGTAGAAATCACAACGGAGACAGGAGGTTACGTAGAAATCACAACAGAGACAGGAGGTCACGTAGAAATTACAACAGAGACAGGAGGTCACGTAGAAATCACAACGGAGACAGGACGTCACGTAGAAATCACAACTAGGATAGAGAGATCTCGTGACAATCATAACTGGTTATAAGTATGTTATTATAGTAATTAAATTACTTTTTCAGTCCTGGTCTGCTTTTCGTTGTCCACTGTTTCGTATTTCTTGTTATATTACGGCATGAAAACACCGCTCCAAAAATATGCTTCACTCTGTGATCTAGTGCCATGGAGTTACTTAACTAAAACATCGGTCCATTGAACTATAATGGGAGTTACGATACAGTGGCATGCAAAATCTCTGGGGCTCACAGAGCCTCAGTTGGGCAGGGAGAACCGCCCCTAAACTTGGCTGAAAAACGCATTTAACTTCGCTACCAAAGTTCTATAAGTGCTCTTGGAGGAGGCTCTGAATGCGTTGTTCGAGAGCTTCAGTTCCATACACCGATACGGTCAGTAAAGAACTTAGATGATATGGAAGTACGCTTCAGAAAATACTGTTTCAAAGAAGAAAAAATATACAACTATGCTGGAATTTTCGTCCTATAGCTTTACTAAAGACCCAGTGCTTTATTCATTAAGTCATCTCTTCAAAACCTTTGAGATGTAAGTACGTTGAAATATGAGTAAGAAATGTGATGTGATATAATTTTGCTCACTGTGGAATGCATTGAGTTAACTTTAATGAAGAAAAAGGATTTTCGCAAAGAAGGTCCCAAACAATAACTGGGAAAGTTGTTTTCTGCAGAAGATGGAGATGAGGGCGACAGTCGAGCAACAAAACAATATTGACCAATGTGAATCAGTTGAAGTTCCACAATTATTTTAATTCGCTTCTCAACCTTGAAACCTAATTCATAAAATAGATATTTTGTATTAATTATAATATGAATAATAATTGGCTTCTAGCAGCTACTTTCCAGCATTTCTTAAAGTCCCTGTGTGAAGTATTTTTAAAAGATCAATTGCTCTCAGCAGCGATAGTCTGTGTTTCTCCCTTCACCCAACACTTCTCACTCTAAAACATTTACTCAAGACCGATTTCATTGTCCAAAAATTTTTTCACATGTTGATCTTTAACAAAAATCAATGCGTTAAAACTCTTCTTTTAAGAGATACAAAGTATTATGAAGGGATATTTTTTCTAAAAACCTTTTTTTGGAAGTCTTGAAATCAGTCCTGGTAACCATTCAAAATCAAACTTAATTTAGACAACTTCCAAAAGGCCACGTCCACAAGGGTTAAAAGTAAATAAAATATTCGTGAAGATATTTGTGTCATAAATAATTGACCTAAATTAGCCGATTCAGCTCACTGGAAAAATCAACATATATACTGCTTGATTGTAGTCGCCGAAGAATGCTTAACAGACAAGCTTGAAATTTGTCTTAATCATGTCAAATCACTAGTTCCTACAACACAGTTTTGTCTCTCTTTTAGAATTTCTTAATATGATGGATTCATTTTCAAGACAAAGATCTCTAGTTTAAATTAAACGATTATTAAGTCTTCGAAGCGACCCAGCCAGCTGTTTGCTCAGCTCTTCTCTTTGAGTTAAGGAAGATTTTGTCGCGTGGAGAAAGAGCTCGGGCTGGTTACGATGATGGTCGCGTTATCAGCGGCTTATGGCTGCCAACACCAGCTATCATTTAGAGCGTTAGCTTCTTTTATGACATCGTAAGTAAAATACAAGACTTCGCTGCTAGAAAAAGAAAGCAGCGCCTCTGGGACGTATACGATGGCCCTGAGGTTCACAGCTGTTGACCTGCTTCTGGCAGGAGAGAAAATATTTAATTACAAAATGTTCATTTTACTCAATTGGAATTAAAAAATTATGAAAATTATTCTTTCATTCAATCGAATAAATTTCAAAACTTTTGAATTCCACAATTATCGAACGAATTGATTATGTGTGAATTTAGATATATGTAACTTAGCAACACCTTTAATTCCGTATTTGTTATGTATTTGTCTATTTTCCTATTGCATATTCTAATGATCTGTACAGCTGCCTGACTGAGCCATGTGCCGTATAATTTCTAAGTCAATTATACGTAGTTTTTATATCCATCAATTCCTATTGCGACATGTATGTTTATAATGATTGAGTATCATGTAATATGATACTCAATTAGGGTTATGTATGATCATGAACTAATGTGTTCAACTGAAAATCAGTTATATATTTTTTGCTGTAGAAAAATTGATTTCTATCATGAAATTAGGATGTTCATTACTCGGCCCAACAACGTAAATGATTAAGTAAAAGTGTGCAACTGACAAATGCTTTTATCTGCTCAGTTTTTCTTTAGCACATTTATTTGTCACTGGTAAACAATTTTATTATTATTTGTTCAAATTTAGAATGCAGTATTTTGTTCGTTTGTAGGTCTGCTCAAGACTAAATTTTGTATCTATTCTTGGAAACAGACGGAAAATGGTGCACTCAAATAACACCCTGCATTGCATAAGACAAACAGCAAATAGTGCACTCAAATAACACCCTGCATTGCATAAGACAAACAGAAAATAGTGCACTCAAATAACACTCTGCATTGCATAAGACAAACAGCAAATAGTGCACTCAAATAACACCCTCCACTGTATAAGACAGACAGCAAATAGTGCACTCAAATAACACCATGCACTGTATAAGATAGACAGCAAATAGTGCACTCAAATAACACCCTGCACTGTATAAGACAGACAGCGAATAGTGCACTCAAATAACACCATGCACTGTATAAGATAGACAGCAAATAGTGCACTCAAATAACACCCTCCACTGTATAAGACAGACAGCAAATAGTGCACTCAAATAACACCCTGCACTGTATAAGACAGACAGCAAATAGTGCACTCAAATAACACCCTGCACTGTATAAGGACGGCTGTGATCAAGCCAGGATTGAGAATTTTGCATTGCATTAGCAAAGATTCGGGACGTTAGAATGTGTATGATACAATGCGTATGAAACGCCCGAATGTGAATGATCGAATGTACATGATAGAAATTGGTTCGTTTTGGTTCAAAAGTTCTTTTACGAAAGGCTGCTTCGCCATATTGCCTTTCCGATTTCATTTAGTTTTTATGGAGATTTTAATCTGGCGGCGGTGTACCTCTAGAGTACGTTTGAGGTCTTCAATTTCAATAGCCTTGGCTGATACTCTGCCACATGAAAGCAAGTTCTTGATGAGGACTTCTATTTTTGTACGTTGTGATTCATTCCCTTTTCTTTGAGACATGTTCTTCATAAAGTAATAAGATTGGAATTCAGTAGACAATTGTACTTTGAAAATTTTTCCTCTATTTTGAAAAAATAGTATGTTCCTGGCATGTTTAGCTCTTTGTTGAAGAAATGCGCTGTATTAAAATTCTGCAATTTATTAAAGTAGAAATTTGGTTTTGCTGCTATTAGACGCAACTTATAAGGAAATAATAGCACACAGAGTCGTAAATTTGAAAAATATGCAACATTGGATATTTACCATAACTTATAGTTTGCAAACCTTGTATTGTAAACATCAAGAAGAGAAACAATATTTCCATCATTCAATGAGTAAATTTTCCTTATGCAGCCAATTTTAGAGTAGAGAGCATTATATACCTTGCTGAATTTTCTTCCCAATAAAACCCTTGAAAAAATTGACTCGCCTGATTATCAAAGTAGGTTGTCATAAATACCTGCATCCGTTATTTTTATAACAATTATGTCATTAATACCAAATGAAAATCGTGATATACAATATTATGTAATATGTACATTTAGCCTCTAAATTTTCCTTCCCTCAGAAGATGATTTGTAGATAAATAATTAAATGCAATACACATCAATAGAAGTAAACAAATAGAAGATAAGCATGCGTATTGTATTGAGTGTATCATAAATTGTATTGAGTGTAATGAGTGTATCGTAAAGTGTATTGAGTACGTCATAAAGTATAATGAATGTAATGAGTATTTCATAAAGTGTATTGACTCTAGGGAGTCTGTCATAAAGTATATAGAATGTATTGAGTGTATCACAAAGTATATTGGGTGTAATCAGTGTATCGTAAAGTGCATTGAGTGTTGTATTAAAACACACAGCATAGCGAAAAATTGCATGAATTTTGAATATTCGACCCAAATCAATAGAATCAATAAGAATTCAAAAAGGTCTGAGAAAAATTATTTCACAAATCTGAAACAGTTCATTTCTATTGCTCTGCTTCATATTAAGAAATAAAAAAAATGTTATTTCAGTTCTGAACAGAGATGAGATTTAAGTTCTGTCGTTTCTCCTTAGTCTCGAATCTCCACATATTGAGATGGTGAAGTCCCGCAAGAAGTTCAGGAGGACTAACTTTCTTTCCAGATATAAAGATCATTAAACTATTAAACTGATACATAAAAACCATGAAAGTATTTAAAAATGTCCCTGTTGCATAGAAATGTGTGAAATGAAGAAACTGAATTCGGAGTACTGACTGTCAGAGCGTGAGGAGTTCTGGATAAACTTGTAAATTATGAGATATTGTAGTCCTGGGAATAAAGTTTAGGTACATGTTATACAAATTACAGAACAACTTTTAAGACTTAGTTTTCATACTGAATATTGATTTTAAGTTTGCCAGAGTATTTTTTGAGGAACCAAGAAGAGTCACCATGAAACAGAATATGAATAATTGTATTTTTTTCGCCGGCGTCTATTGTGGCAATGAACCAAAATAATTTTTTTGATAATGATCGATATTTTTCATTAGCTCGGTAAGTTGCGATAAGCTGCGGGCTTTATGAGTCCCAGGGGGCTGATCCTTTCAGAGCTTAGCGTTGGTGTAGGAAAAGAAGGGGGCTGCGCCCCTACAGGTGGAGATGGCAGGGGGAAAACGCCCCCTATAAAGTCACAAAGCACAAGAGAGGCGCCGCCCCTTGCCCGCGATTATTACCTACTCAATAACAATTACTGCACGTGAGAACTGTGGAATGAGACATCTGTGTGTGAAATGCAACGCTACTTAGAAGCACCGAGACCAGATAATCGGAAAAACATGATGAATTAAAATTTAGTTGAGGTTCAAAAAGAAAAAGAAAGCAATATGTTAATGATCAGCATTTCTGAACAAACGTTGTTTATTTCCATAGTCCTGTTAATTCCAACTATCTGCATACTCGCTAAAAAATAATAGGCAACGGTAAAGAAGTTTAAATCAATCAAAATCTTTACAGGGAACATCAATTGCTTTTGAATGAATGCCAGATAAAATGCCGCTAACATGATATCACTTGTATTGCTTGCTAGTCAATATAAATAGGATTTATTGAGCGAAGATTGAACGTTTGACTGCGGAACTCCCTCCAGAGCTACTAATTTGTACATGATTTACTCGCTTCAAGTCTGATAACCCCAAGCTCAATTTATTCCATTGTCAGTGCTGGGAGTAGAAATTGAGCAGTTGCAGACATGGATACTATAATTGTATTCATCACTTTCTTTGTCTATCTACCGAGCAAGGCACTCAGCAGTGTTGTAAATTCATCTCTTAATGAATATTGACATGACTAACGAGTAATAAAATCTGGAGAAATCTTCATTTCTGAGTCTAAATCTTTCATTGCAATTTCAGAAAGGGCGATAAATGAACCTGTAGGTGATTACAGTTAACTAATTTTACGATGTCGTAGTGCAACGTGCTTAAGTGAAGTAACCAATATCAGTCAACTACGACTTTTTAATTAAGTCTCAGTACATATTTAGAAGAAGATCCCTGAAATTCAGAAAATTGACCGACCATTAGACAATTTCTGTGAGCATTCTCTAGCACTGCCAATCTTCATCAGGCGTACATGGCTCTTCCATTGATTAATTAACTATTGGTTCCTGTTCGTAAATTTATTTCCACAGATAAGGTTACATTATCCAAATGTTTTTATTACCAACATGGTGTGATCAAGATGAGCATGAGTGATCTGGGAAGGTTCTAAGGAAAAGTAGAAAGTAACACAAAAAATTCAACAACAAAGTTTCATTGGCCACGTTTGTCTCTTGAAAACGGCCAGTTTATGACTGTTTCGTAGTTATTTATGGTAATTTTCACATTGCTATAGTAATCTACTACATCATTTTATTCTTTATTGTAGATTTCAAATTTATCATAACTAACAATTAATTAGTGATGTAAGAATTGCACTCAACATATCATAGCCCAAATCTCTAACGATAAAATCATCTTGTTTAACTGCAATCAAAATGTTCAAACTCGATCCTAAAGCATTACGTAAATTTTTTGAACTATGTACCACAATAGACAATGCCTCGCCATGGAACTGATGTTTTATAAGGAAAAACTTAAGCTTTTATACAGGTGGAGAAAATGATTGTATACTTTTCTACCCTGAATATGCAATTAGTGATGATATTCTTATTGTGAAATTTTCACAAGCACACAATCTAACCCCATTACGAGCAGAATGAACATATTTTTCCTGCTATAGTCATCGATACAAATTTTTTCAATATTTTAAGATTTATTTGGGTCGATCCAAGTATTATATAAAGTGGTCCAAGAGCCCTTACAGTTAAATTTTATTTTTGGTATTGGATGTACATTCAACACCGACTCAGTCACGAAAAGAGACTATTGTTTTTTATCATGAATGTAATGTATTAATTTCGAATGCAACCACTCAAATTTCTCCACAGCCGAGAGCCTGGAAGCACGGCCCCCTGGGATGAAAACTTCTGACTTTTTAAATTCTAATTTGATAATCCATGTGTACATTTTTTCTCACTCGTTTCAGTGTTTTAACTTCCATTTCCAGCAACAAAACTAAAGATCTAATGAGAAATGGTGCCTCCTCGCTTAGTAACTTTCTGGTGTCGTTGGCTTTACTTGAGCAAAAGGAACATAGCTGCAAAATTGAATTCGTACGTCTATACGTACGACTATCTTGAGGGTATATAAGAGCAGAACAGCCCAATATAATCATTCTGGCAACTTACTTGAGGATTTGAAAATAAATTAATGCTAAGTAGCTCTCAGGACAACAAAGATTTACTGCTTGGTTCCACTCCTGTGGATGCGAGATATTGGCTGGCTCGTTTTGAAACGACACGCTGCTGTTCGAGTATCCATGTCATCTTTGAAAGCCAAACAAAAATGAAAGTGACTTCTTGAAAGCACTCTTTAACTTTAACAAAAGTTGGAGCGAGAAGAAGAACTTCTCATATGTTGAGCTTGATGTGACGCAGTTCATGAACTTCAAGTGTTGACTCCCTAAAACTACGTTCGCCGTCGAGGGAAGCGTGGTGACTCATTTTGCGACTTTGTTCCCACCTGAGATAATCCTCTCGTGTTATGGAGGTAGGTGAATTCTCGAATCGGCTTCTTTTTAGAAATTGGATATTCACAAGTGACCAAGAAAAATTAGAAAACTGGAATGAAAAGCTTAAATGCTATTTATACTACTTCAGACCAGCACCAACTATTATTTTTAAAACTTAGAAGTACACCCATACTAGATGACTGAAATATTTTGTTTCGAGGTTTCAGAATCCAAACTGCAAGTCAATACTGAACGAAACGAACATCGGCAAGTACACATCAATCCAAGTGATTCTTATAAGAATTACTAAGAAAATTTTTTGCTTCTTTGATGTTATTCTAAATAATTAGGCTAACTTATTTTCAAAAGTTAGGTCCAATTACTTCAACTATATCTTTCGGATTAACCAGTTCGAGTTCTAGTATTATCTTTCGCCCGGTTATAATTTTGCTTACAAAACTAAATGACTATATCATAGCTTGCATTTTTATTTTCAATAAAATACTATCGGAAGGTTATAGCAACGCATTCCAATTTTTAAAATCTAAATCGATTAAAATTTGTACTACTGGAACTCATTGTGAAGTGTGTAATAAATTTAAATGTGCGATTAATTTATCGAACTAAAATGATATTTTTAATTAGAAAGCGATTGTTAACAAATGTGAAGTTATGCATGCAATTTGTCAACCCTAACACAGCATATGATTCCAAATAAGACTAATAAGATCTATCACTTGACATAATATAACGTACAAATGTTGCTAGCCAGTCTCTGTATTAGAATAAGTATTCGTCATGACATTCTTTACATACGATTAAAGTATTAAAAATATTCCAATCGTAGCAAAACTATATCAAATAATACTAACAGTATATGTAAGCTCTGTAATACACCGATATCCTTCATTTCAAATACAATTTCTTAATGTGTAGCAACCTCGTACAAGACACGAAAATATCTAATCAGTTTATTAACAAGTAAACGAACGTATCACGTTTCTTAGGGCTTAAAACAGATAATTTGGTAAAATTTCTGAATAATTTTCACGAGAAACGTTGATGTAATGGTCGTTGGAGGAATATTTGTACATATTATAGAGCAGGCAAGGGAGCCTCTAAGGATTTATTCTATTAGAATAATGGGCAGCAAGTGGGGAGCTTTCCACTTACTGTAATTAGGAGCCATCGAATAATTTATCAGAATTTTTATTGCACACGAGATTCAGATAATTAATTTAGCCCTGATAACGGAGCTTTTTACATCCCACGAGGAAGTAAATCTGTCATTTTGTCGCACGAAATCGGACAGATATTACTGTGTTTACGAACTATGTACTAACATAGGCAAAAAAAACTCTTGTAAAATTGATTTTCAGTTATAGTAGGAATAAAAAGCAGAATCTCATATTCCAAATGCTTAAAAGCTGTGCTAATCAAAGTCAGTAAATGAAGTTAAAAAAAATTGATAGCTGGAATATACATATTTTTCAGAAATGAAAATCTAGACAAAAAATTCTTAAATAAATATATGAAGACCCTGACAGGACGGAAAATTTTCCTCACATTGAAGTGGAGTGAAACTGCTCGGCGAGTGCTAATTCTTCTCTTGCAGTTAAATTAGCGTTTCGGTTGAGAGAAATAACTGAGACTAAAGTTCACTCTCGAAGGTAATCAATGCTAGAGTAATAATAGATTGATATTGCCGTCTGAGAAGAACATTTCAGAAAGCTGAAAATGAACGATAATAAAATACAGTAATCATTTGGCTGAATTCATGCATTCTTATACGTGATTGTCATTGAATAATTTTATTGAGGTAGTAAGAGTTGGGATATGTTTTTAATTGGCTTTCTGAAAAAAGTTTCTATCTTATCGTACGTATAATAACTCGTTAGTGGGTCTGTACTGAGTACATAAAATTGCGCCAATCAGTAATTGTGGAAATTCAGAGTTTGCGTCTGTTAAAAGCGATTTTATTATAATTATTATTATAATTATTATTATTATTATTATTATTATTATTATTATTATTATTATTATTATTATTATTATTATTATATTATCAGGCAGTAAACATAGCGAGCAGCAAAGCAAGTTTCTGCAGGACCATCCCAAAGTTAGCTACATGAAAAAGTCGAAGGACTTGGGCAGCAACTTCCCTAACGAAAGGAATGAAATCTTCTTGTTCTCAGACCAAGTTTTGAGGACTTGTTCACCCAGGCTCTAGTTCGTTTTTATGCGAAAGAATACTTAGCTTGTAAATATATACACATACATGTGTATTTATATGTATTTGTAATTATACATATATGTATGTATATATATATATATTTATATGACATTAGGCTTATGTCACTGACCTCGATAGTTTCTATGATGATTGAAAATTGCTCCTCAACTTAAAATACAATGCTTGGAAATTACTAAAAATAAATTAGGTTACATTAAATTTTCTGCCTGTGACTCTACAATGTTACTGATTCTAGTTAATATTTCTATATTCGTGCAGTATTTACTAAAAGATTCTCGTTATTTACTGGTGTAAACATGGGTTCAAAAACGTAAACCTGGCCACCATGGAACGCTTACGGTCACTCAAAAACTTGATGTTCAAACCCCGTCGTTTTTCGTGGAATATGGGACCATAAAAATCACCGTCGGCCGGTTTTCAATTTAAAGATGAAATTTCCGCGGCAAATTCTGAGAAAATATCTGTACAAAAAAATGGAGCTTTACAGTTTGTGCTTTAATTCACAAGAATATGGCTAAAAGTAATTAGGAAATGATTTCAAGCTTATTTAAGTCGGTTAACCTGAGTTTAACAGTTGCTGCAAATTGCTCAATGTTCAGCTCCGAGTACAATGATCTCACACTGAGCTCCCCGAGATACTAACCCTGTAAAAAAAACATATGTATCAAGAAAATATTTTTCGCAGCTGCATGACGGAGCCCCCATAATGGCTTCTGCTTTGGCCTCGACTGCTATTTCCCTCCTGGCGAAAACATCCGCAAATTACTGGAAAACCAAATATTCTCCCCTAGGGCAAATTGAATCACTACGCAATGGAAATAGAAAGTCTTCCGTGCTCGCCGTGGCCGGAGCGCGGCCCCTCGCTCAGCGAGTCAAGGGAAGAGCTGCTGGTCAAATTGTTGCCCTGAAAAACGAGCTCAGGACTCGCAAATGGAAAATTTTGATCCCATAAAACGAAGTTCGTGTTATTTTAGTGGCTAAAATTGTCAAAATTTAGTAGGAATGAATGCTTGATTTGTCACGGCTAATGGCTTCTTTATTTGGAATGAATTTAGTGAAAAGAAGTTGTCTTCATGGAGTAGATAAGTCATAGATTTGTTTTTAGTTTAATAGAATATTAAAGTTATTCAAATGAATGACATTAATAAAAGACTTGCTAATTCAGCTGTTGAATGATTAAACTTTGGGGAAATAGCTTCCTGAATTAGAGAAATTGAAGTAATTCCGAACATGACATCTCTTGGCACACCTTCAATAATACACACCGTCGCACTCCTGTTTGCATGCTAAAATAGCATCCAGCGTTAATGTGTACAAACATTCAGCGTAAAAAGTGACAAAACATATAATAAAATTATACCATTTACTCTTTTCTGTACACTCCTTAATTTGTTTAGTGAGATCGGACGAAGTATAAAAGAATTTTTCTTACTAGTAATGACTAAAACGTTTAAAGTTGGGCTCATTTCTTAATGATCACAAATGTTAACAGCTCGTCTCTCTTTCTAGTTGGAATTATTTGAGCGCCTGAGGTTACAAAAGAGTCAGATAAAAGTGAAATAAGTTTAGTTCGAGTCTTATTTGAGGTTTTTAGCGCTCATGTTAATTCATTTGTTCAAGGAAGTCTGAGTCTTAATTGCGCCAGGCGCAGAGTTTCTACATTTTATTTTATCTTTGTGTTTTAAGTCCCCATAGGCGATATGATGGCTTTTGTTTGTTCAACGCATTGTTCTTTCGATCGTAGTTTCAAAGTTAAAAACTGTTGAAAAACAATAGTCTTTTATATTTCTTCGTTGACTGAAATTCACTGACTTCACCTGACAACAGCACGAACTGATTATTTGTTCACAAAAAGCTCTCAGAACCTCAACACAGGCTGCAAGTATGGAATAATATTTAATATTCTCAGTTTAGATTGAATACTAAATTTACAGTGAAGCCTCGAACTCAAATTTTATTATGCACCTCAAAGAAAACTTTGTTCCTAATAGAGTTTCAAAATGAGTTTACGAAGTATTGAAAAGTAATTAATAGCAATAATTAAACTATATAATTTGATCATGCGGATAGTAATGATATTGAAAGTTCGACAGAAGTAGGACAACATCGGATACGATTCAGGCAAGACATGTTCATGAAATAATATATATATATATATATATATATACACGAAAAACTTGATATATATATATATATATATATATATATATATATATATATATATATATATATATATATATCCGTCGTTACATTGAGTTCACATAAACTAAGGATTTCGTGCATCACAAGCGAGTTAATTAAACCGAGAGACTCATTAGGCTTCCTGCTTGTCCTTTGCTTGAGTTATGGGCGGAATATTCCTTCTCTGGCCCCTGCCTTGACTACCTCAGTGACTGGATATATCACTAGTCAAATTTATCACGATTGCGCCTCATTGTGACGGCAGCTGCACCTGAAGCATCATCTTGCTGTGCAAACCAATTGTGCGGGAAATTTCTATAACAATGAATCTCCAGTAGCACTTGTTCGTATAATTTGTAACCATCATATTAAATGGAAAATCTGTGCTTCAATCGGCCATGCAGTCTTGCTTATTATAGTTTGAACCCCATACCAGTTACGAAATCGATGTTCGACAACATATATACATACAACTAGAGTAAAGAGCTTTTTGCCGCATCATGTTTTCATGATCTCATAGATAAATTTAAAGAGAGAAACGATTTTTTATCATATTTTGGAAGTGCATCTGACGCTTCTATTACTTTTATAATAGAAGCTGAATGTGTGGTCCAGCAGCTGGATTATCGCCGCAGCTGATGTATGAAATCATTTGCTTATTTTCTCGGTATCCGGCAGCTAATTTCTCTCTTTACTTCGTTTTTTTTTCAAAGAGGTCAGTTTAATACTCTTTTCTTAATTTCTAATTATTTAATTTGTCTTTCTTTACTCGTTACTAATTACGAAAAATTCGTACAATCTATCCTTCATTTGATTTCACTTTCAAAATGCTGAAAGCTACAACTTTGAGGTGACTTCATGATCAATAGAATGACGTTTTTATTTATTGAGCTGTTAAGGTAAAAACATAAAGGATCTATTCACCTACTCATTGAACTACAGTCATCCTGTACGCTTGTTGCCATGGGAAGTTAGTGCAAGCTACACTCACTGGTACAAATATTGCCTCATAATTTTTGATGGAAGCGAGCCTTTTGGGTGTACCCTCGCAGATTGTTCAGATTTTTATGCGTGGAATTGCAGAAGTTCAGAATTTTTACCCTGTTGAATTACTAAATTGCCGTTTACAATTTTAATGGTTCCTTCAATAGTTTCAGAGTAATTATTACGTCGTGTTACACAGTGAGCTACACGAAAAACTTGATTTCTTCGGGCTGATAAGCCCCTTGAATTATTGAGTGCTTGAAATTGCTTATATTTTAAAGTATTTTTATTGCACTAAAGAATAAAATGCTGTTGAAAATGCGCTTTCCTTCAAGTGTAGTAAAAACATTTGAGTCATTGTGTGATCAATGAATATTGTTCTCATTAAATTGTCGATCATTCTTAAAAATATTATAATTTTCGATTATGGTAAACCATTTATAAATGTGTACAACATTTCACAAAAATTTTACTTATAGGCCAAGTGCATGTGTGCATATTATGTGCATGTGTGTGTATGAAGTGCATGTGCGTATAAAAAGTAATGTGTACACATTTACAAACAGATTCTTCCACGGTTGCTTTTCAGAAAACTCACGTAAACGAGATCATTTCTTTTAATAATTACTTTTCGTTTAGTAGCATTTTACCGAGGCATATTATAGGTCAAATTTTATATAAATAGTGTCCTTTATGTTAATAGAACACTGTATAAATTGGTATATATCTCTAGCCCTTTTCATCTTAATCCATCAGTGTTAACTAGAACGAGGTAGGCCCTGAGTTTTTCTTTCGTCATTTCTGCAAGTGTACTTCATATTGAGAAGACGATATAGAAAATAAAATTTCGAAAGTAAATATCCCATTTCTTTTTCTAGGAACGTAGTCTTTCTTAATCCTGTATAAGAAGAATCGAATTCCTAATTTAAATTCATAAGTACAGTTGGTAAGATGTGCATTTTCAATTTTTTTTCGCAGCCAAATTGATTCAGAGTTCTTAAATTGTATGCCTCTTATTCGTGTTAATTTAATATTTCTCAAGTAAAAGCAATAATACATGCCAACTCTGTGCACGGTGCAAGAACATTGCTCTAGATCCAAATACTCTATGGGACTCTGAAGCTTCAATAGCGCGTAACTAAGCCCGTAGTCTTTCAGAAATGAATAAATGAGGCTCATTGAGATGCATCAGCAGAAGCATCTCCGCCAATTACGCCCTTGCTCCTCGTCTGCTGCGCTCTCTAGCTGAGGTAAAACGTGAATTGCATTCGAGGTTAAATGCAGGCTAAAAGGAAAGCGTTCAAATCTTGATTGCGTTCAGTGAAAGCATGTAGATCAGACCAAGAAGTGCTCAGCGAAGATTTAGGGGCAGTAGGTTCTTCGTGTGAATTGCTTCGTTTACGAAGACATTCCTGCGTTGGTTAAGTCAATTGCAATATTACTTTTCATAGTTCAATAAAGAAAGTTGAATGTTAGTGGTGTTGACATAAGTCGTGGGTGAAATGCTTTGGAAAGGTCCCTTTATATTAGACATTTAGGCTGACACTAGTGCGGTGTTAAGAAAATTGTTGAGCGTGCCGGAGAATTTGATGTTAAAGCACTCACACCTGAAATACCAAGTTTCTACGTTTAAATTTAATACTGTTTTGTAAAACATATTGAATGTTGCACTAATTTTGAACATGACAGAATAGAGTTCCAGGCCCTCTATAGGTGGGCATCCTGCGCGCTTTCCATTCAGGTGCTATTTGAAATTTAATGTTTGTTTGTAGATGAAACGCTGAGTTTGAATTTTTTACAAAAAATTTAATACCCTATTGTAAAGTAAGAATTTGATAGCCAAGATATATAAATTAATATAATTCCTAAAGATCTACGTTAAAATATTTTCGCCATGAAATGGAACGTATTATTTTACCATGAGTTTGAAAAGTTCCTTTTTGGCAGATGAATATTAATTTTTCAACTGCTTGAAAGAAATCAGCTACCGTACACATCTCAGAAAAAGACAAAAAGTTCTCCCTGTAAAACAGAAACGACTTTTTGTTACGGCAAGTCTACTCCTGACACTCAGATACAAGTTTATACGTCATTAGAACTGAGTTCTCATGCGAGCAAGGTTCGTGAGGGAACAAATAGAATGCAATGTAACTACCCCTACAATGTAATGTTACTACTGCTACAATATGATGTAACTGCTGCTACAATGTAATGTAACTGCTGCTACAATGTAATGTAACTGCTGCTACAATGTAATGTAACTGCTGCTACAATGTAATGTTACTACCCTACAATGTAAAGTAATTACCCTTGCAATGTAATGTTACTGTTATTTATGTAATGTTACTCAAAGTAATACCCCTACAATGTAATGTTACTACCGCCACAATGTAACCACCAAAGTAAATCTGCCCCGTTTCTGACCAGTTACTTTCTTTTTCAAATATAGAATAAATTTAAATTATTTGATAGAAATTAGTACGTCCTGGGGTACATAGTATTAGAGCTGCACTAATATGTTTCAACTCTTCTGTGTCAACTAGTGTGAAATTGCAAAGATTTGAGTGCTTAAAAGCCTTTAATGACTCACAAAGTTCAACGAAATACATCACAATTACGTGATTTAAATCATCGTTGCAAAGCTTGAAATGACACACAGATGTACCACCAAGTCCCTGAAAAGCTAAAAAATAAATTCTATCACGAACAAAGCCCAAGAGTATAATAATATTAAGAGCTGGCTTCAGTCGCAACTGCTCAAAATATTACCTCACTGTCAGGCCCCTTCAATTGATGGAGTCCGGGTGAAGTTGTTTAGAGACTCCTTGCAATGTGTGCTCTCAAGCTCTAAAGTTTTCTGGTAAACTCATACTGTCATCTAATTTGGAAATTCACATGATTTTCCATTAATTCAGCAAGAAAAAACATTAGAGAGGTGGGGGAACACAATAGACGAATCTAACATTTGGAATATTTCAGTGTGGCAGCCCAAAATATCAATTTAGCAGCTTTTGAAGAAAGGGATTTGGACTTGGCTTCCAATGTTAGGAAAAATTTTTTTCGAATATACTAAACGGGTCTTCCTTTTCTGGGAGGCTAAAACCATTTCTGCTTTTTTGTGTTCAGACACTTTATTGAGAAAGTAGGAGAGATATCGATAAGTGAGTGCACTAAAATTGTACCAAATTTTAACTTGAAGAAAATTATTTAAAACACTCACGACAGCTCCACGTTATTACTACCAGGAGCTATTACTTTTTAACTATGCAAAAACCGTGCAGAAGTCTTTAATCTTTCCATTTTTAGTGATACAATTTTGCAGTAGCTTACTCATTATCAAGTTAACGATGCACATACCAAATCTTTAGGTTAGAAATAAAAATATTTTTAATACCGAAGCGGTGCAGTTTTAGGATGACAGTCTCTTTGGTGACACTCATGTCTAGTGCGTGTATGAATAGAGTGAGTTTATTTCACTTTCAAAACTCTTGTAGAAGATGACACTGAAAGCAGAAAATCAATATTGAGATCACTCGAAATGATTTTTAAAAACTTTCTACAATGGCAGCCACACGAGGATTTTTTTCGAATTCGTAGATTGTGGACAAAAAGCTTTGGTAATGAATTGTTTGTAATGTGATAAACCTAGTCATTAATAAAAACTCACATACCTCAAAAGACGTTCACATTGTCTGAGGAAAATTAAAGCTGTTCTTCTCAGCTCTTCGTCTCACAAAGATTTTCCAGAGGTTCACCAAAGGATATTAAAACTTCAAGCCCGTTCCTCGCGTTCAAAATTAATGAAAGAACGAAGAAAACTTGGGGAAAATGAAGAACTCAGGGAATATTGCATCTCATCGGTTATTCCAGCACACGACTAACACTCTATGACGGCGACTGTGTGCGATGGTCTCTAATTTCCCTAGGGCAAAGTGTGGGCGACTTCATAGAGGTCTTCAGCTAGGCTGAACAAGCCAGGGCTCAACTTTCAGCATAGATTGTGCTCCGCCGGATTATGGTCAGGAGTTCCTCCGCGCACCCACACAATTCTATACAACGTTTCGAGCTTTGAATATCTTAAGCGAATGTCAAGCTTGACAAAATCTGATATGACGGAGTCGTATCATGAACTCGAATTTAATTCAATAATATAAACTCTGTGGCCTTTGAGAAGAGTCGTACTTCCTTTAATGTGCGTGGGACGTAAAAGGACTTGAGATAAATTTAACCTGCAATATTTTCTAAAGTAGCTTTTGACATCAATTAAACCAGTTGATAAGCCTCAAAAATAATGCACGCTGTGAGTTAAATGTTCATGTAGATAACACTGTTAAAGCTCTTCATTTTAGTATCGAAGACGTTCAATTGGAAGACTCAAATATTTAAACACACGAAGCTATGTTGTTGGGTGCAGAAGGTCGGAAGTTAAGAGATATAATCATTTTTTTATCAGACTTTAGGCTATTTAAATATTACATAATTTCGGAAATGAACACGGTTTCATCTACGAAGAGATGGCATATTATTTATCCTCTTAAAAATTTGTACCTTCTTTTCATAAGCGTTCATGAAGTTTATATAATAGGTATATCCGTGTGTGTGAGATTTATCCTTTTGTTAAAGAGAACAAATATGAATAAGACGCAGTTACGCCGAGCATTTGGAATGACTCTCGCAGCAGCTCCTCATGAAAAGCACAGCTCAAAGTTCAAGAAGCAAACCGATATTTTAAGTAAATTGAATCATGTAGCAAATTGGTGCAGTCACATTTCATCAGACTTTCTCTCACTAGCTCCTACAAGTTCTAAGTTTATGTAATGCTACATGGAAATGAAGCTCTCAGCGTCTCATATGAACTAAATTAATGCTTTTATTTCTTTTATTTGTTAAGAGAGCAACTGTTACAAGGGAATTGGAAGTCTAAGTGAGTTCACCCGCTCGTCGATTATGAATTTCGAAGTGGGGTAACAATAAATATGTATTGAATGGGATTAATTATTGTCAGTAACCTCGCTGAGTGGTATGTGAGTTACATAAAATTATTTAACAATAACGATTCTGAACATCGTTTTTCTGTACAGTCGTGATGAACTTAATCCTTTTGCTACCAAATTTTTTATGTTAATAATTTATTCTTACATTTTTGACGAGCGTCTTCATCTCAGCAAATGGCAGCAGGTACTGAAATGTGAGGTGCGCCGACTTTGTTTAGTGCTACTCAGCTAAACTAGGTCATGTTCTCAAGGTGTCTGATACTGATGCAGCTCCGTCTCGTAGGTAGAATAGAATAGAATGAGGCTATAGGAACGAACCTTCTGGCCCATTCTTGGGTCGGATAATTACTTCGATAATTATTTGGTTGTTTTACCCAAGTCCCATGCCGTATTTCTAGCCGCGTTAACCACGTCGGCAGCGGGATTCGAACCCGGGTCTTCCCGCTCGCTAGCAGGTTCGCTCACCAGTCGACCAAGCTGGTGATGGTCGACCAAGCTGGTGATAGGCTTCTAAAGTGAGATTTTTGAAACGAGACGAATATGCTTATTGTCAGGTCTATGAACTATGAACTCAGGAGCTCCGTTTGGACATCAGCTATGTAATTAGTTTATTGTATCTACTTTTAAAAGTACAACTTCTAGCCCTGAAGTTCGTTTCGGCCAGCTGTAAAAGGCCTTTGCCACACATGTCGAGTCTGTGGACATCATTCAGACAGGTTCTGGGAACCCTGTTGAAAAATCTACACGTGTTAAAATATATTTATGCTCTTTATATAAAATGATTTCATGCTACGTGGAAATCTATGGAAAGCCCAACAAAATCCATACTGACTCTACTGAATGGTTAGATAACAATCGGTATTTATGCCAATGGTGCTGGCTTCAAAATATCCCCAGTACAAAATCGATGACAAACGTTACAATAGCTGCAATAATTTTTTGTTTGGGCTGACATCTATAGCCTGAAGAAGAAATCTTCAATGCACCATTCTGTTTTCCTATTAGAAAAATGAGCAGCTAGAAAAAAGGCATGAGCTTGTGATAAAGCGGACTGACGGCTCTGAACCGGAACAACAGCAGCTAACTTTACGATTTCAGATTCGACTTTAGAATCAGTACACTTTCGATGAATGAAGATATGAAGGATAACTTGTAGATTAGCTGAGCCAATTCTACTTCTGAACTATTTCCATACCTTAACTCTTTATCTAATTTCATCCAAGGAAGTGCACTCCAGATGCAGCTCAACAAACCGCTCACCCGTTATTCATGCCTCTCATGCCACGGATACAATATGATTTGTTGTAGAGTTTAACCAAACTAAAATCTCCAATGGTGTCAAACGTAAACTTGTTTTTGGACGATGAAGTTATATATTGATGAGCTGTTCAAAATAAAATATACTCTGTGTCTTAGACTGGCAAGGGAGTACTCAGGTCTGAGGAAGTCTTCATGAAGTTTTAATGAGGACGAACCCTGGAGGACTCATAATTCTCGAAGCGCAGCCGTATTACGCAGCTAAAGGGCCCCTAGCCTCACATAAAGCACTCAAAACAGTTGATTTCCAGACACTCGCCCAACTCCGCGTATGATCGATTACTGTTTGTTCACAGGTTGGACGAGGGAAGGCTCTTGTTACATTGGACAACAATTGGGAATCTCGTCAGAATGAATACAAGGGAATATCGCTGATTCAAGATCTGTGTTCAGTATGAAGTTTAAGTAACTTTGTATATTCTGTTTCTTAGTACTGGTTTGTGTCGGGGCTTTCGTCTCTGTCAAGGGTTCCAATAATCATAATTTAAGGAGTTGTCCTGGAAAAGAATGAATATTGGGTTGTAGGCCACAGACGGAGCTCAGACGACCGCTGTTAGTCACGTACACCTGCCACAGAAAATTAATTGGTAAAAACAATTGGAATTTTTGAGTGCACGATCGTTTGACGTCAGTGTTTTCAAAATTCTGTAGTTGAAGAATTTTTGAGTCTGGCTTTTTGTAAAGGTGTATTGTCCAAGTTACAAATGACTTCCTTATTTCATTCCCCATATTTGTCAGAAAGTCTATAAACATTGATTTCTATTTTGGATTCTATCATTATTCTAAAAGTACTATATTAACCAGGCTATAGTAAGTACTATATTAACCAGAATATATTAAGTACTATATTAACCAGATAGCTCCCAGAAGATGATCAGATACATGCCCATGCTCAAGAATAATACAGTGTTTACGCCTCAGTGGCCATTCTACAGGTTGCTTTATTATCATACAAAAAAATCAGTGGGAATCGCACTAAAGTGTAGAGCGAAAATTTTCAATTAGCATTTTTCATATGAGTGCAATGTTGGAAGCAGTTTTCATCTTCCATTCTTGTAGAATAATTTACTCATGTCTCAAATTTAGGAAATCTGAGTGAAAGCGGTCAAAACGGACAGTCAAGCAGTGAGGCCACGATGCTTGAGTGACTTTTAAAAGATCAAATTAAACTGCTTATTCACGTAAAAATGAGTTATATATCGAATTGAAAATACCAGCCGACGAGGCTCTGGAATATTCCAGAGGGTTGAGCAAACCCGAGGCTAGGGACGTATTGAGGGAGTTAATCCCGCGAAGTTTTTTACGGATGGTGAGGCTCAAAGGGAACGCTAGGAAAAGAACACCTTCGAGCACTAACAATGCTCAGTAGGTGGCTTTTAATTGACGGCTTGAACGTATGGAGGTAAATCCTTTCGAAATAATTCTACAATTCGAAGCTAACAAGTTTTCTGTGGGCATTTTTGGCCAAAATGTTTGTTAGGGTAACGCACGCTTTTTATGTGTCGAAAATGTTTAGTGCTATCTGCCTATTGTGCCTCGTTAAGAAAAAAATTTAGTTGGAAATAAATTCAGTGAGTTGAAATACACGGCACAAAGCTTGAAGTGAAATGTATCACGCAAGAGTCAAATGAAATAGAATCGTTTTACCCAAATCCTATTTCGAATAGAAAATTAAATCAAATTATATTGTTAAGCGTCTACAAAATACTCTCACAACTCTAATAGCAAGTATAATTTCTGACCACTTCCTTTTGAATAATATGGTTTCTTTGTAGTTCGTATGGTCATTGTGACGAACTTAATGCGACGCCTGCAGACAATGAACTCAGCGCCATCACCAAGACAGCAACTGCGCAATTGCCTTCGTTCTGCTATGCCTCCCAGCCCTAACGTATCACTTCACTTATTGGTTTCCTATAAAATTGAGACACAATTTCAATAAAAATTCGTCGATAAAATTCAACGATAAAGTCGTCTTGGGGAGAAAAGGAGCAAATTTTTCGATAACTGTTGCAAGTCGGTGCTCGTTTTGATGACACGCGACGCGTTTCACTGGTGTGCCAGACCGCAAGTCGCCGTTGTGCGAGATAGTAAAGAAAGGAATTTTTACTTGCGTTGGCAAAAAAGAGGATGCTTCCCATAAAGCCCGATCAAAGTCAAATATCTTGCAGTTGTTTCATGGGAAGAAACAAAATTACTGGAGTCATCGACAGAAAGAGGAAATTTCTACATTCTTGAAATCAACCAAGATGCATGACATCAAAGAACTCATAGAAATTGAATACGCTGCACTTGAAACAAAATATGCACCTGATAAGCTAGGAAAAATATTTTACTTTCATGCAGAGATTGTAAAACATTTTTTTACATGAATTCTTGAGTAAATCTTAATTTCTAAAACACGTTTGAAATTACTGTGGAGAATATTATATGGTACACTCAAACTTTTTACTCTTGAATTATTCACTAGAAAATTGAAGCTTGCTGATGCATTGTGTTCTCAGTGTGTGACCAGCTAACCTTATCTTGACGTTAATGCTAAATCAACATAAACTAATGTATTGATAAGTCGTTAAATACGTATTATGTTGCATAATTTAAAAACAAATGAATGTTTAAGTTAATCCTCTACGTGCCTGACTTTACACTGTCAGAAGAAATGTTTCAGGAGAGCTAATGACGTGAAAATGAACCTCTAAGTGAACCCAGCAAATTGTCGAAGCGAATTTCCCTTGGAAAATAGGAGCGTCTCGAAACTTTACTCTTCACAAAAGGTTTCGTAATTAAAGAACTAGATAAGGATCGGTGACTACTCGCATTCTAGACCATTCAATTCCATCAAAGAGTTTAGCGAGGGAGTCAGCATCTCGACTTTCAAAGTAATTCGATGCCTTTAGGAATGAAAAGCCTTTCCTCTTCTCTAATTAGAAGAAACATTCGTTGAATACACCGTCAGTGGCGTAGGCTTCAATGTTGTAAATTGAAGGAATAAGAATAGTTATTCTCATAAAGATGAAATGAGAATAATATTATACTTTTATTGCAAAGCTTTCATGAGTGCTAAAATTAATGTTATTGATTTTACGTGTGTCTGAAGCTAAGAGTACCAATAAGTTTATTCCAGTGCCTGTATCTGACTTAGAAAATAGTTTCGATAGGATTTCAATAATATTTTTCAAACTAAAACAATACTGTTTTTGAGCATCAAGAATTTTTAACTGCTATGAAATACTCATGAAGTGCTTCTTGAATTTATCGCTACTCTCAGAGCAATATTAATTTGAACTTGAGTATTCTATGAATTCAGTTATAAAATGACAGCGAAGATAAATTCAGTTGTATTCTACAAGTGAGCGCTCGTATCTTTGAAATGCAACTTGTTAAATTTTCCTATTAAGAATCACTGAACTGGATATTTCGCGTCGTCTTATTCCTCCGTGACACGTTTTTTTTACTTCGTAGCAACGCGATTCCGCCTCCAATATTTGGGCTTGTAATTGTAATGCGACACTACTCGTGTGAAGTTATTCATCTCGCAGGCTGGTCTGTGCTATAGAATTATGCGACAGGAGGCAACTGTGTGACATGCTTCGTTTTGTAGCCTAATTCTGGCAAAGATACGAAGTAAATAAATGTCTTATCAGTTCTCCTTGAAAGAAAAAATTGCTTTCTCAAGTGTAATTAGTAGATAGTAATTTATTTTCGTCACAAGCGCAGCTTCAGCTGGTGTTTCCGTACAAATTCGAATAAAAATTACCCATATTGACACTGCTTTCTTTATAAAATAATGGGTTCATACTAATTTTAAGTTCCTTATATTCTGAAAAAATTTCTGGAATGTCATTTTCTTAATGAAATTTCCTTGACAAAGGAAATTAAGGATATTAGGAGAATGTTCCTATGGGCAAAAAAATAAGATATGAAAGTTAACACTACAGGGTGTCTCAAAAAAATGTAAATGTAACGCACCCTTGGTGTGCGTTATCAGCGTTGTCTGGACAATAATGGTCATCAATTCGAACATTTGCGAACATGATTCTTTAATCACATTTGTCTTCTGTATTCGAAGCTATTCTATTTCACTGTATGTTCACAAATAAAGGATCTCGTCATTCGAAGTGTGAGTACATTTTTTTGAGACACTCTGTATTTAGAACATCTGACTATTATGAATTTAATGGCAGTTAACGATATTAGCAACAACATAGGCACTGTGACACTACAATAATGAAGGTTACACCAGAAATGGGGTCCTGAAAATATGTTCTAGGAAATAAATAGTCAACGTTAGCTAGGGACGTCACTAGGAGCATACACGTTGGAGACGCTCTACAAATTCCTTCACTGAATTCACCCGCAAGCAAACTGACAATGCGAATATTTTTGAGAAATCTTGTCCGCTCTCTGGCTGTTAATGAGATCTTCAGGTCCTGGATAAGCCATCTATAAGATGGCATTGGTAACTGAACAGCGGATGCCGCGTCCACACAAACCTCAAGGATGTATTAATGGCGAAAAAAGATTATCTTTTGTTGAGTAAAGAAGGTTTTATCGGAATAGTCGCTTTAAAACTTTCTTCCACGTACACCGAGAAAAACATGTTTCAATATTTTTTTTATTTATCATACCGTACCTAGAAATAGTGATATACCCTGAAAATTAATCATCTATTCATGTGCAATGTTGCTTTCGTTTGGCTGGAAAGTTGATGACCATATAATAAAAAAATATTTTGCACATTAGATTTTAGAGTGGAGACAATCTTTGAGAAAAATTCATATTGTGTGAAAAACACAAAATTCTCAAGTTTCTTTAAAAATTCAATTCCTCATGTTTAATCGTAGAATTATTGCACTTCATTTGAAAAAACTAAACCAGTTAAAAGGGAGACAAATATTGATGAATAATCTTAAAGTCCATTTGTGATTCTAATGAATAATGAAACTTTTAAAATGATTGCATATATTCAATCTTCTATACGCTTATAATAATTTTATATTATTAATAATCACGCATACTCGTGTATCCAAAGAAAATGAACTCACATCAGGGAAAATTTTCCATGGTCTCCGTTATTTTTCCATTACAACAATGAAAAAACAGATATGTAGGTGTTTTTAGCGAATGTAGAAAAATCCAAGTGCAATAATTAATTTTGGACCACGTGTGCTTAAAAATAAGAGCGCCGATTAAACTGAGAGCCTTGATTCCTACTTTTGGTTGACATATTTTCTCATGTTGAGCAAGGCCTCGTAGGGGTAGTACAAGACGTAACTCTGTACCTTTGAGGCAAGCCTATGTATAGGTCCTCTGGCAGTCTGAGCCCCAAAGCAGAATATTTACGACTAAGGCACTCTTCTCGCCTTGTAAAAAATATTCTCGAGAAATATGGAAGGAAGTATATTGAATTTTTGAAAGCATCGGGGATATACTGCAGAATATTACTACCGCCATTATATTACCGGTCGAATATAGTGCTGTTTGGAGAAGACGGGGCCTCAAGGATATGAACGTAGCTTTCAAAAGTTGCGTACCTTAGTGACGGTAGCTTACTAATAAATGGTATCACTACATATCAAAAAATCAAACCCGTAAACAGATCGCTTGTGAATATTTTCTTTTCATAGCCCATCAAAATTTGATTCAACAGTGCATTGAAATGAAAAATTTAACACCTTAAGTCTTAAGGATAAAGCTACACTAAGATGTAAAGAAATGTCTTCTTCGACAATAAATTTTCAGCTTGAAAAATTGCAACTATTTTTAGAGTTTTAATCGTACTAACAAATTGTGGACAAAAGAATATACGAGGTGGCAAAAATTGGCAGCCACTCAAGCTCAAACAAAAGAATAAGAGCAGGCATTTTATGGTACGTATGAATTCAAAAATACCAAAGAATGAATGAGAAGATAAATTCCTAGAAAAAAATTATCACAGTTGTAAATTTCTCCTGACTAAACTCGTAAACATTGCAATACATCATATTCAGAAGTGATTTTTCTCATTTAATATGAAGTGTGTTTTTTGTGATATATGCCCCATTCCATTAGGTCATTTTATGAAAAACGCTGTCTGTTGAATTATTTTCTAATTCAGGAAGAGAAATGAAGGAAAAGAAACGCCCATCCGCTGCATAACGTGCGGCACAACACCAGTTTGCATCACTGAAGCACCAGCACGAAGAACATCGTAAAAACAACCTCTATTTCTGATCAGTTTGAAAAGGGAGTCTCAACAACACAAAATGTCTTTGGCTGGAGCAATACTGCCTACCATTTGGCCGTGGTTTTCCCTGAAAAACGATCCTTTCTGTTCACAAAATGAGAGAATTTGTCACAGATTTTCATAGCTCCAGAAGCGGGACCGAGCTCATTTTGAAGTTCTTTCAGCTACCTCCGCAGCGAAGGTCTGTATTGCTCGTAGCTGCTTTTCACTTATCGAGAAATAAATGACTTTAGCTTTATTTCAGAGCATTGAGGATAGATTTGTTATCGTTATAATTCATGATCAGCATCAGAGCTGGGGTTTGTTGCTGTTCGATATTCTTTTTACTAATATTTCTACTCACGTAATTTTCATGTTATTTATATCTTTCCATTCTTTTACGACCATCCAGTAAATTTTGATTAAGTAGGACTCCCAGTGACTACAATACAACCCCAGCGTAAGGAAAAATCTTTAAAAGTATCGTTACTTACATTACAACTGATTTCTTGTTTATATGTGTTTGGAAGATGGAATTGCAAATTCTTTGCTCAAATAGTCGAAGGTGTGTTGAAACATTGCTGAGTGAATTATAAACAGTCAAAAGTACTATATAAGACCCCTGAAATGTTGCATCTCTCCAGCTATGTCTTTCATGTTCTCATTTTGGCGATGTCTTTCTTGAGCATCGCGTATATATGCTACTTATTGAAATTAAGATATGTATTACTTTTTTTGGCATCAATAAATCCATTAAGCGCGTATTTATTGCTGAGATACGTAGACTTTACTAGATATTGGGATCTAGTACCACCCTGAGTATTCAATAAAACTGAAATGCAAAACCAGGTTTCTATAACACAATGTCAAGTCTCTAAAACTTCAGCAAGTTTAATTTCCTCTCACTAACTTCAGCCACAATACCTCATCACAGATTGCCCACTTCATCAAATTGAAAGACACGCAAATGAAGTTTTGAAGTCTGTACTTGATCACCTCGTACCAGTTCTTGTCTCATAAACGTTTCTTATTGGCTGTTACATCAGACAACTTTGAAGAGGAGCAACCAATTCTTCGGCCAATCAATGAGAAGGCAACCTCATATCACTCTCAGGCTTCCCTAATCAATCAGCAGCCCAACAACTTTGATAGACTCTGAAATAAGAGCCCGAACAGTCCATGTAGTTTATCAGCGCACATTGTGCACTTGAGTCACATTTGAAATCGAATTTTTGCTTGTCAAGACAATTTCTTTCTATTATCTGTGATACATATCTTTCTACTATAATACATCTATGAATGTAGTCCTCGAGACATAAAGGGGAAAAGTTTGACTTAATTAATTAAGTTGATGTGATATCTATCAAGTTGATATTATTACACCTCATAGATTAGATAAGATTTGTCGCCTCAATTTTTTGTCTTAAGTTAAAAAAATACCAGGTAGTTTCCTGCCCAGCAGCGATAACTGAAGGTAATATTTTCGAAATGGAAATGTTTTTCCTTTAGTGAAAATGGTATCGAAATCCCTATGAAGTTTGTTCTTTATGCAGATATAATCGATTGTTTAAAAATATCCCCTTAGTTAAGTTGTTGTTGAATTAATTGGATTTCGATTACTAATTTTCTACACAATGCATAGATTTTAACAACAACAGTTTAAAATTACTGTAACGTCGAGGTACTCACTCATGGACCAAGATATGTGAATAATTTTGAGTACAAGAACACTAAGTTGTAAAGGACGTTTACTGGTGAGTCATGTTTGTATTAGCAGGTGAAAAATAAATACTCTTAAATCGAAAATCAGAAGACCACAAAGTGACCACTTAATTTAGAGTCAAAGTGACGGCAAGTCCTTCTGAGTATCGTTTAAACCAGCGTTATTGAAAAAAATTTAAAAAATTCAGTTTTTAAGAAAAATATTCAACTTCGAGACATATGTAATCTATAAACACTTTGGATAAATGTTTCAGAGACAACTGTTATTCCACTCAGAGATCTCTGAATCTATTCATTTATTTATCTAGAAGACTGACTCAGACGATCTAAATTTTACTAATCCTTATGTTAGTTCAGAAAATGCTCGTATCCGCAACGCAGTACATAAAGTGATGAGAATTTTTCAATACATCATGACTGCTCGCGCCGTGAGCACTGCGGTAAGTTAATTGCGCAGATCTCTATTTTTCCCTATGTCCAATAGAACAAGCTCATTCAAATGTAATTAGGAAAATGCTACACTCTTAATCTTTATTTTCTTGTGTTTCTACCCTCAGAAATGACTTCTTCTACAAATATCGTAACTGTTCCTGCAAGCAAGGAACAAGGGATATTTAAATATTAGTAGCAATATCCGTAGATTTTTAAACACCCCTGATCATGACAAAATTCAACTTTAACTTGACTTGTTCAGGAGTGTCTGATTAAAGCTGAAAAATATCTATAAAATTTTTGCCAAATTCCATTCAAGATTTCAGGCTTGAATAAAGAAAATATGTTCCGCTTCCGACAGCTATACGTGAGACCCAGTAATCGGGCCAATTTAGCATCGCGACGCTTTACGGACGCTGTGTGAACCATTGTTTGTGTGTATTCTTTCTTTTTTCTCAAGAACATTCTTGAAGAAAAATCAAATGTCACAGATAAAAACTTTTTGGAGTTATTTGCTTGAAGTTTGTCAAATAAAATATCTAATTTCTTTTCTATTATATAATATTTCGGATTTGATTTATAAATTATAATAACTGATCTCCCAAGAAATTATCACTTACTTATTATGAGTGTGATGCACATCAAAAGTCTGATGAAAAGATATTTATCAGGTTGTCACAGGAGTTCTGTCCATTTTTTTAAACTTGAAATAAAGTAAAAATCCTGTCAAAAATTTATTTATTTAGTCTTCAACATAGGCACCATTTTTAATAATTACATCTTCCCATTTTGCCATAAGCTTTCTGATTCCTTCTTCATAGAATTTAGCCAGTTTGAACTCAAAAAAAGAAACTAGCTTCATTTCGACCTCTTCTCTTGAATTAAGCCTATGTCCCATTAAATGATTCTGTAAGCTCCTGAAAAGATGAAAATCGGTTGGAGCAAGATCGGGAGAATATGGTGGGTGATGCATGACTTCCCAGCCAAATTCTTCAATGAGATTTTTGGTTGCTCTTGAAGTGTGGGGTCTGGCGTTTTCATGGTGCTGAATCACTCCTTTTCGATTGATCAAAGAAGGCCGTTTTTCCTGTAAAACTGCTTTTAAACGAGTTAGCTGCTGACAGTAAACTTCAGATGTTATTGTTTGATTGTCACCCATTAGTTCATAATAAACAATTCTTTTCAAATCCCACCATATACACAAAACAATTTATTTAGGGTGCAGTCCACTTCTCGGCTGTGGAATTGGCTTTGAACCACGACTTAGCCACTGTCTTTTACACTTAACATTGTTGTAAAGGATCCACTTCTCGTCACCAGTTTTGATTCGGTCTAACAAAGGTGCCTGAAATTCACGAGAACGCAGTGAAACACAACAGGTCACACGCTGTTGCCTGTTGATTTCTGACAAATCGTGTGGGACTCATTTCCCAGCCTTTGAGACTTTGCCAAGTATTTTCATTTCCAGATATATGGTCATATGGCTTACATTAAAGGTTTCGCTCAGTTCTCTAGTAGTGCAGGTTAAATTTTCATCAATGGCAGCTGGCAATTGCTCAGAATTGAGTTGTTTTGAGCATCCTGCTCTCGGTTTGTCTTTCAGACTGAAGTTATCCCTTTTGAAAGTGAAAACCATCTTCTGCACATCTTTACATTCACAACATCATTTTCATAAGTATCTTTGAGTGTTTTTGCTGCTGAACTTGCCGTATTGCCTTTATGAAATTCAAACAGTAAAATATGCCTGATATGCTCTTTACTTGGAGTGTACATTAGGGCTTAAAATAGTTATTATTAACGATAATTATCACACAATCTTAAAGAAGAAATAATATTTTATTAATTACCATAGATAAGCATACAACATTAACAAGCTAAATTGAAGTAATCGTGCCCTAAACATTTAAATCAAAAATTGGACAGAACTCCTGTTACAACCTGATATTTTTAAATGGAAACTCAAAATTTTTCCCATGGTTCGCTGATTCTTGATCTTCAACCGTTAACGACTGCAGAGAATCCATGTTCCTGCCTCAAAGAAATTCAAGTTCTGTGTGAATAAATGCATGACATGTAGATTGAGTTAATTTCCCTTGGCTATGCCTGAATATCTGCACAGTGAAGAGTAGGTCGTAGAATTAGTCAGTTCAACGGATAACAGGAAGAAGTAGGCTCATGCGTGACGGCAGTTTAGTGATCACTCGTGTTCTACTGGACACAAAACTCTGGCTGCTGCAGACATCAGATATTACCTTGTTAATCCTTGCTATTTACTCCGCTGCTGGCAAGCACTTCTTTCGGTGGGTGCTTTTATTCCAGTTAGCAGTTTGATTTATTAATTTTTGTAGAGTAGAAACATTTTCACTTATTGTCGAGATTTTTGGAAAAATAGCGGTGTATCTAAAAGATATTCTACGCTTGATCTCAGAACTTTTTGAATGAAGGCTGCATCGATGATATTTATTGATTCCTATATCTTAGCCTTGCCGTATGAATAACTTCTGTTATTTCCGAATGTAAATGCTTCTTAAGCTAACTAAAATTTAAAGTAACAACTGAAATTAGATATGGAATTAACAATATGAAGCACTTCTGTTTTATTTACGTTATCATAACACGTAGAGCAGCTGCGTTAATTTCTTCAAACTATGAATTTAGTGGTTACATTTTAAAAGGAAAAATATTTCATGGAAAGATAAAAAGTAAATTTCAAAATCACAATTTATGTGATTTATTCATTTTATTCGAAAACATTTGATAATTCTATTAATTGAAACGGTTGTCGAAGGTAAGCCTTTTTGTGCATTCTCATTTAATTTCCAAAGTAGAGATCTGATGAATATTCAGGACTGAGACCAAAATAATGAGCACTGTATGTGCACAGCTTCAAACTTATGCTTCATTACATGAATCACGCTTCGTCCACCAGAAATGAATGTCAGTGCCATTCCCTACTTCCCTTTGTTAGCCGCACTTCCTTTAATCTTACAACCAAACAAATTATTCGATTCAGTCGTATAGTTTTATGGCATATTTTCCCGTGCCATAGCCTTAATTTTGAACAGAAAAAATATCTTACAAGCGGATAGCGTGAAACTCAAGAATGTGTGGTACATCACATTACAATTGCGAGAGGAGCTCATTGGCCTCACAGGGTACAAGATGGAATAGAAAGTGTTTGAATATAATGCGCCGGTAGCTCAAGTGCCACCTTGAGTAGTAACTCATACCTGTAGTATACAGCAAAGTATGATATATGCACAATCCGCCATGTGGTGATGTTAGAACTTGGTCTCTTCCAGGGATTGTACATCTTTTTTTGTTCTACAATAAGATACGTTGGCATATCAAATAATAATTTTCAGTTTTTTTTAATAATTTGATCTTGTGAAACTGACACAGAATTTTAAATATTTTCCTTAGCAGGTCTAAAAATTGTCACGCTGCTCAGCCATTTTTCCAAAAATTCAATAATTACAGTCTATCATGCTTTTTTTTAACCGAGAAAGTTTTAGTTTGCTCATTTTTGATAGCTAGCCATCATTTCGTTTCTACTTGAGGGAGGACTTTGTTATGTTCTTCATTTTCTCTCTTGGTCACAATGACGTTTTGAAGTTCTGGTGAAGGCTCTTCTGGAATAGTGTTCTCCTTTTCTAAAGAATCCTACCTGCTTGCGTGTGGATCCTTTGGACAGTGATAGAACCAGCACAACACTCCACGTTCATTTGGGACAGTGTAGAATTCATCTTGCCAAAATTTTGCACGTTTTGTGCAACTTATTACAAAAACACCAATTAGGAAAAATATGAATATGGAAAATAATCCGAAGAAAAAACACAAAAGAGGCGAGAAGAGCAGCAAGAACACGACGAAAATCAATAAAGGCTCTCCAGAGAAACAAGCCAAACACAAAGTCACAATAATCAGCGGTAGCAGAGTTATTGCAAAATAGAGATCTAATATTGGCAGAACAACGATAATGTTTTCTTCAACCATTGTTCTTCACATTTCTTTGCAATCTGTGTAACACGAAGTATTTATGTACCGAGACAAATAGTCTTTAGGGACAAACTCTGCAAACACAACTGAAGAACGTGTATTTATGATACAGAATTAATGCAACATTTAGAAAAATTTCAGATAATCTGAGTTGAAATTAAGTAGCCTGTCACTTATGGCTGAACAAGTAATTTTTATATAATTTTTTCCATTCCAAAAGTTGAAAAAAATAAAATGGTAGAATTCAAACATCAGTTCTATGATGTTTTAGGTGGTCATGTAATTCGTATCACATTTATTATGAACGTTGTAGTTTATACACAAATTTTTTGCAGAGATCTTGCTTAAAGTTTGAAGTTAGCAAGAATAAGTTTTGATATTTTCAGCTCAGCAGTAAAATTCAGAACTGTTTTGCCCTCTTTTGAAAAAATCGTTTGACAGAATTCATAAATTTCATAAATATTCCCTCTTCAAAGCCAAGGCAAGTTTCTCGCTAAATTGCAGGTCTCTGCCTGAAACATTGCGTTGTGCAAACACTGGCTGTCAGATTTCTAAGCTCGCTCAAGTACTCAGCACCAAAATTCTAGCTACTCGAGTCCTTCTAGCTTGCACAAACTGGTCCGTTTCCCTAGAGGACTTGAGGCAGGAGCCGGCACTGTATCGTGCATCAGTCACCAAGTCATGATTTATTCAAATGACCGCGCTCGCAAAGCTTCGAATGCTGAATTATTCCGAACTCCGTCAAACCAATTTTTGGAAGTTCGAATTCAGGCACGACAAGAACAACGCTAGATTTTTCTGAGTGAGAACTGAACACTGGATTTGAAAAGGCAGGGCTTTCTTATCGACATCGCCATTGAGATGTAATGTCAACACGCTGACCAATAAGACTGGATGTTTTCAGGAGACTGGAAACTTAGACCGATGCTAAATTGATCGAACTGTTACAATGAGTGGTTGGGATAATTACTATATTTTAGAATTGAAAGTGTACCGTAGTTGAGGAATGTCTGCATTGGTAACTGTTTCCATGGTATTGATGGAAATTGAAACCTGTTCCCCGGATTTATATAAACGAGCATGATGACTGCATTATATAATTACGTAAAGGAATAAGATTAATGCATCACATACATATATGGATAATCACTACATAGTGTTTCTGTAGAATGAGTCTCATTTTTCTCATTCACTGTTCAAATTTTGATATTGCATCTTCAAATTTATAAAAAGCATTTTCATTCACTGGAACGGTTAATCGTATATAGTAGTTAGTGCTGTGATTGCGTATCTCCTGCGTATATCGAGTATTTTGAGGGCATTCTTGTGTTTGTTGCTAAATGCAACCGTCAGAATTACTGAGGAGACCTAGTTCAAGTTTCATATGTTGGCAAAACAAAGCACTTCTTACTGGGAAAATGCACGTGTTTGGAACACAGACATAGCATTAGTCATGCTAATGACTGACGTGCTTCAAACTCGTGCGACAACTTCCCAATTTCCAGGAGAGCTCTCTTTCTATTTCAGGGCTAATTTTTCTGGAGGACAAAGTGCAGACCTTCTTTGTGTGAGTTGCTCAGTAATAAATGTTGTGT
The DNA here is from genome assembly GCA_006783055.1 of Trinorchestia longiramus. NCBI lineage: Eukaryota > Metazoa > Arthropoda > Malacostraca > Amphipoda > Talitridae > Trinorchestia > Trinorchestia longiramus. The sequence goes on from VCRD01000107.1 coordinate 522,226, forward strand.
GCTGGAGTAGAGACGCACCTACTTATCCCAGCAGCAGTTTCAAAGCAATGAAGAGAATGAGCTCTTAGTGAACAAAGGGGATCTTTTTTGCTTTGGATTTGCAGCTGAAACCTTGGGATAGAAATATACTTATCTTTCACGTTAAAAAGCAAATTAAGGAGCAGAATTTTGAGTGTTTGTTTTAAAATTAATCTTAACAAACGAGCTTTCTTGAGTGTCGTACTTGAAGAATCGCTTGTAGTCTAATAATTTATATAATTGCAGTCTTGGATAACAATACATACTTTATTACTGGTAAAAAGTGTATCACCTACAATAATCACCATTATTATCATAAAATTCAATTGAAATCTTCTGCGTAAAACTGGCTAAAATATTTATTTTCAAAATAAAATTTTTCAACAATTAATCGTAGATTGTGATAGGAAATGGCGACTATCAGTATCAGTTCTGAGTACATTACATATATTCCGACGTTACCTGAGGTCTGAAGCACAGCTTGATACGAGGCTGCGTTAAACATATAATTCAAACTTCTTTGTTTTTAGGGATGCACACAGTGCATATACAACAAATGAACATTTACTTTAAAAATTACACTCTTACGCCGTATACGTTGATCATTTTCATCTTCCTATCAGTCTTGTCTAAGACACCCCATCCTTTTTTCTAGAAGACTTGCACGCTCTCAGTTGTCCTTTGTCACAACGTAGTTGCAAATCTTACGCTCATCTTAGCCTAAAGAATAAAAATAAAGGAAGTGCGTTACTCAATGGTAGTCATCGAGTGATGATAAACATGATTCTTGTATAAATATAAATCAATATTTATTGAATTTTAAACCAAATAAAAACAATGTTCCAGCCAATTATGAGGGCAGTCATTTCCTCGGGCTAAGTTTTGAATGCAACATCCGTGCCGTTCGAGTTTGTTAGTTTAGATCACCAATCGAGGAAAATTTTAGTTGGAATTTTAGAAGCTTATTGGTACACAAGTGAAGGCAGAAGTTGACCGTTTAATAGGCTAAAGAGCTTTAAAAGTTCCTGAGTTAATTTGAGCAGCTGCATTGTAGAGGCTATGGCTTTCCGAGGACGAAGAGGTGGAGGAGGGCAGTAAGAAAGTGGAGATGGGAGAAAGAAACGAACAGAGAGGAAGAAGAGGAAAAGAAGAAGTAGAAGAAATTTAATGAGGAAGATAAAGAGGTAGTAAAAAAGACACGTAACTTGAAACTCTATTGCGATTGAAGGAGAGTTTTATGTCTCTTGAATACGGAAGTCTTTCTTTCATGAGGATGATTGCGATTAGAGAAGTTCTCAAAATGCTAATTAGATAAGAGGAAATCTTTATTTGAAACATTGACGGCACTGAGACTGTCCGGATCAAAGTTTTTTGCCTTCTACTGGCAGAGTATATGTAAGACAAAATATTTCATCGATGATATTGTACATTACGTTAGTCAGCAATAGGGATTTGAAAGGATCATTTCAAGACAATTAATTATATCATCTATTGTACCGCAGCTGGTCTCTATCCAGCTGTTCAAGTTACCAGAAACTTTTATTTAGTTCTACCACTCTGAATTTGTTAGGGGCACAACCGAGTCGTACTGAAGTCTTTGATCTAACCAACTCAGTCATAAATGACTATACAATGCCAATTTGTATGCTGTTAAATGTGGCGGAAAATTGAACAACATTACCCGGTTGGGCTTGGCTTTGGTGTGGAATAAATATTGGCAAAAAATAATATCCGAATTCCAAATATCTTGCAAAGAAAAGAGGCTTTACACTTGGCGTACGGCTTTCACTTATGCAATACTCATAAGTGAAATTACTTATAAAACTGTCTTCAAAATGAAATTTATAGCTAGAATTTCTGATGGCTTTTGTGTTTACATATGTTCAAAAATTGTAAGTCCCTTTTCTTAATAAAATTTAAATACAAAGTTGACGCTTGTTTCCAAAAAAACGGAACCTTGTTTTCTTCTACAGTTTATAACACGTCTTTTAAGTGAAAAAGAAATTCTTGGCACACAGTTTCCTTGATGCTGTTAGAACGACTTGTTACATTTGCATTGCAAATAGGTAGTCAATAAGAAAATTTGAATTTCTTTTCCAATGACACACTGAAGAAAGAGATATATTTTTACGGTTGCTAGAATTGCAAATCTATGGAAACTGAATTTGCGCAGCGCCTTTCTTTTGACCGAAGATAAGAGACGAGGGCCGTCTCTTTGATGTTGTCTTGATGGTGTGTATCCTTGAGACAACGATGTGGAGGTTGTCTCTTCATTCGTAATTTCATCCACATGACGCTTGTTGCATTATAGAAATAGAATGAGGAAATAGAATGAGGCGATAGGAACGAACCTTCTGGCCCATTCTTGAGTCGGATAATTACTTCGATAATTATTCGGTTGTTTACCCAAGTCCCATGCCGTATTTCTAGCCGCGTCAACCATGTCGGCAGCGGGATTCAAACCCGGGTATTTCCGCTCGCAAGCAGATTCGCTCACCAGTCGACCAAGCTGGTGATTAAACAAATAAAGCGTTTCATTTTAAATGAAGACACATCAATTGCTCAGTTTTCTGCTCGTAAATTGTTTTTTAATTCGTGTATTCACCGATACTTATATCTAAAGGAAGCTGCTACACTACACGCATGATAGCACACAGCAAACAATGATGGCACACAACAAAAAATGAAGACACACAGCAAACAATGATGGGATACAATAAACAATGATGGCACACAGCAAACAACCATGACTCACAGCAAACAACCGCGGCACACAGCAAACAACCACGGCACACAACAAACAATGATGGCACACAGCGAACAATGATTGCGTAGAGCATAAAAGTATGAAAGAATAATAACATTAGGTAACAATACTATCCAGAAAACACGCTTCGCTCTTTGAGTTTTGCATTTTTTACCTCATTACGTATTAAATTTACAAAATCAGACAAAGCTTCTACGCTAATCATGCCTTCATCAACTGATTTATGTTCATACATGGGAAGTTTCCCGTTGAATAGTTCAGCTTTCAATATGTTTTAATATATGCTTTTCAACAAAAAAGGACTCAAATATGTGAAAAAGTATTTTCAGCAGTTAAAGGACTTGTTAAGGGTTGATTGCTAGATTACATTCACCAGAAGCTCTGAGTAAATTTAGGCGATTTACTGTATTTTCGTACTTTTGTCTCGTAATTAGAACTATAAATATGATACAAACAAGTACATCAATGATGAAAATTTTGTTCATTTAGTAAGAAACCTTTAAAATAAATTATAATTTAGTACTTTATGAATTGTTGTACGCCAAGTGGAAATGTAAAATCTACTTGAAGACTGAGTAGTAAAATTACGGTAATAAAATAATGATGTTAGCTTATTACTATAGTCATCTTAGTTCACAAATCATAAGAGGCCCTTATTTAGGTGTATGGAAAAAATAAGCTGGATATTCGTTCTATTTTATTCCAGCTGTTGGAATCAAGTCAGTAAATAAGGTTTACGTTTTTCTTCCGATGTCATTTTCTAGAATATTGTGAGAAGAGATTTGCACAATGTTTTGTACACTTAAACGAGTTCTCTGTTCAATTTACAGGTGTGTAAACGAACGTACAAGCGAGCATAAATGTCTGAGAATGATTAAAAATGAGATAAAATTTATTTACGCATGTTACGTGTTCAAATTGTTAATCTAATTCACTACACTGCAATAACCATTATATTCATTTTTTGCAAGATTTTTCTCAAGTTTTCTTGAATGATTGAAAATTTTCTAACTAGCATGTGAAGAAAATAAAATCCTGCATCAATAGCAACGATATTTTTCCAATTAGTAAAATACGTTTTCATAGCGAATACTGTTTGTCTTCACGCAGATATACTTTTATATGTTTCCACAAACATTTCACTCTTCTGAACTCTTTCAGGCTTCTTAACCTGTTAAGCGTTATTTACATCATATGATGTTTGTACGAGTTGCATTCTACCGGCAACTTACACCATAGGATGTAGATGCGCGACGCTGCCACAGCGGCGTTAACATCATATGATGTTATAATGTTTAGTAGTTCAATTAGCGTTGTTATTACTGTCATATTACAATTGTAATATGGCAATAGTATTATTACTGTCGAGTGAGCGGTGACCGTTAACAGGTTAATATTTCTTACTGTCAAAAAGATGTCTTCATTAAGGTTATAAAGTATGAAATAGACATTGAAACTATTTTTTTATCGCGTTTTAGGTTTTATTGATTCTTTGTTTCCATAAACAAATCAAAGACTTAAGATCTTTTAATTCAAAAATTACACTCGATTTCAAACCGATGAAAACCACACGAGCTTTTCCACACATCACTCCTGTTCATCAGTTTCTGTCAGAGCATTTGCTCGCAACTCCCTTTTCGATCCCATCGTCACTCAAACGACATAAAATCTGTTGAAATTATAAGTGCCGATTCATCAATATTGGTCCGGCGGTCTATCATCGTTGCTCCGCGACTCTAAAGATTTCTGCCTCCCTGGGTTCTTAACGAGTCCCACTTTAAATACATAATAAATTGTCCTATTTTATCGAGTCTCCGTCTATTATCTGTTACACAGCAACTGAAAACAGTGAGTGTAGATTTAACAGAGAAAGACTGACTCCATTATATAATATTGATACAATACTAAGTTTTATAAATAAAGAGGTTTCAGTAGTTCTCTTTGTCTGCATAATACAGCTATGATAATTTTAGTGCAGAACAAAATCATGTTCTTTTTTCAAATAGAAAGGATTAGAACTTAAGAATGCTACGTTGTTTTAGACGGAGAAAATCTCTGTGCTTTACTAACTTAATAAAGTTAGCCAATATGGAAGTGACTGACACATAATGGCTTAACCTGTGCATTTCTATGAACTATGAACACGCCATTAACACGCTGAATCTGTGTATGCTATTCATGAAAATAGGCTCTCGTCTAATAAAAGAAAACCAGTAATAAAATTAATCGTGTAAAGATTTTTCGAAGAGTCTCTTCCTTTACTGCTCACTGAATCGAACATGAATAAAGATGAACAGAGCGAAGTCAAAATACCTTCCCACAATCAAGAACACACTGATTCATTACAAGGTACTGAACGCTTGTTCTGATTTACCATGATAATGTTTACGTAATGAATAAGTAATCGGTCACAGCTCAGTGTGATGGCTATTGATAATGTTTATTATGAAATTGGAGAGTATTGTGGGAAGTGTATGGTCCGGCAGACAGATAACATCGTTTGGAGACTGCATGTCTGCCAGTGTTTTCACATTGAGCGAAATATTTGGTTGACAGATGGTGAATTGCACTTTTTTGAAAGTCTATGACCTGAAACGATTGTTGTTATGTCCTCTAAAATGAGTGAAATAGTAAGAAAAACAAAAACCTACATTGTTCTTAAATTTTGATTTGAAATCAAAGACAGTACTGCTAAGTATCATTTTATTATTCAATGAAATACATGTTTGGCGATTGCTAGCAAATATTACACGGACGAGCTAACAACATGGCTACTTTTACTCTCCGATCATTTTATTTCCGCTTGTTAACTGCCTCCTTTTTAATGGCGTGACAATGGCGAGGCTTCTAACAACTTTAGTTTTATCTGAAAACATTCATGAAGCCGCTACACTTTGTAAGCATCTCGAACAAGGCACTTGAATACGTAAAAACGGTCTATGTCAGCACTAACTTGGCCGGAGCAAAGTCCTCCAATTTATTACAAGTTCATTTTCAAACGAAACTTAAATGGGCAACTTCCATCTAAGTTCTCCCAAAGTTGATATTCAGCAGAAGCTTCGTTTGTTGATGTCCTAAAAATACCTGCCTAACTTTAGGCCTGCGAGGCAGACAAGCCCTTCACTATTATTGTAACTTGGAAGCATGAAGCGTCCTGAGAGCGTCAAGTGCTTATGGAGTCCCACTTATTGATTCTTAACGTTGAATGCACATTCGTTGGACTGGTGACCTGTGTTATCTTGGAAAATATTTCCAAATCCCTTATCATAGAAGCAAATTTTATTCATGATCTTTTTAATTTAGGTTAATATTTTCAAGATTAGTGCTCGTGATCTTTTTAGTTTTATAGACAAAGATATTCCAAATCATTGGCCATAGTAGTAAATCGTTTTAGTGATATTAGCGAATTTTCATGAGTCATGTACATAGTTAAAAGGGCCCATCAAATCTGAAGTTGTCATAACAGAAGAGATATTTGCTTGGTATTCCTTTTGGTTCTATTTATTTAGCGAAGACGCATTACGAACAGGATTAAAATTTATACCTCATATGCATCACGAATCAATGTGACTGTTTTCATAATCTGATACTTGACGTTTACACCGGAGCTGCAATGGAAGTAGACTTCACTTTAAGGGATGTTCACTGCAAGATAAAGTGTTTTAATTCAACTCTTCAATGCCAAGCATGTTCATCTAATTATTCAATTGGGTGAAAGTTAAGTCGTTAGTTTTACGTGAATATTGATTAACTTGTCAAAAATATTTGTATTAATCTTCTTTTTTCAAAACAGAAATGTATTAATTGTAATATTTATAAAGATTACTCGTAAAAGTTACAGAGCTGCGTCCTTTGTTTTTAGTCGACGTTAATAAAGACATCAATTTTTCAGGCATTCAATCGCCCTTGAAGCTATAAAGAGCAGTCTGGCGTTCGTATTAATGGATTTGAAACACCGTTAGTTTAAACCTATGAAGTACGGTATATAGTGTTGCATTTTTAAACTACGTTGCACAAACGGTGAGTGGTAAATACTTTAAATTTAATGCAATGATTAAACCAGTGTCAACTATAAAATACGTGCATTTTTCGATTTGTGTGCTTGTGCTTAAAAAGAGAATAGAAGTTGCAGCTCCTAAATACATTTTAGAGGCACTGTCCAAATATGACTAAAAGAAAAGGTCAAGAAGCGCCGGTGTGCAGGAATTCAGCAGCAGGAACTGGACAACAATTTCGAGGCGATCGTAGGATCAGCGCTTCCGAGTCCTCGGATTTGTCCAGAGCTTGCAGGATCCTAAGCCAAACTTCGCTCGTTTGAGGGAGTTCATCGGAGCCAAGCTCGCAGCACATCGAGGCAGAAATACATTGCAGGAACAACGCATTTACAACAAGCCTCGCTGCCTCTTCACCAACAATCAAATTCGCCTAAATATCTCACGAGCAAATTTTGTTTCTAGAGAAGGAATGGTTATTATTCACGGATAAATAGCTTTTAAACACTTCCCAAAATGAACAACGATGCTCTATGATGTAGTTCTTTGTTATACAATGCTAGCTAACATTTTGTAATACAGCCCCAAGGTAAGAAATTGATCAAAAGGGCAATGAATTCAGCCCTGAATGAGAGTGTGGGAGTTGTTGCTATTACAAGTGAACAAAGGAAAGAGAATGAAAAATGTGATAGAAACATTTACATTTAGTGTAGAATTAACAGTAATTGAAAAAGAGATGAAAAAGTAAAACTTACATAGAGATCGTTTCCGCATTTGTTTAATATTTTTACACATTCTTTTCAAGAATTAGGGATGCAGAACATTTTAAGGGTTAACATCGTATTTCTTTAATCAATAAAATTAATACTGATGAAGAAAAAAGAATCTAAAGACCTTGGAGTACACAGAAACGATAAATAGAGAAGAAAATTACTGGTAAGTAAAAAACCTCATTAGCTGAATTCATTTGATAAACAAATGAGTCTTGCGAAGCATTTTCTTAAAATTCAACTAATGCAGACTTATCGAAATTCAAAAATTACTGCTTTCGTTTGCAAAGAAAATTTAACCCTTCACGAACAAATGTGCCTTATATCCTACTGCAAAATTTGGTCTAGTTTCTAGTTGAAACTGAACCCTCAGAATCTAATCACTATAACTGGTTCTAATTCTCAGTTGCACGCAGCTTTGTTCACTGGTCAGTCTTCATTTCGCGCAACAATAACCTTTGCAATTATCGAACCCAGGAAAATCCGAAACAAATCCAAAACCGACGACCGGTTCCATTTTTAAAGGCGACACACATCGTTTCTCATGTTTAATATTGATGAACAAGTAATCCGTATCTCTGGCAATTGCAAATTAGAGTCCAATGTCAACTTTCGTTCTACCTATCCACATCAACCAAATACAGTGCGTTTTCCGGTGTCAGAATTTAGAGTAAAATATTACGATGAAAAATCGAGATGAATGTACGTTTCTGATCCGAGAAATAGAATAGTAAAATCTTTGATCATAAAATGTGTTGTAATATTCACATGTTACTCACTACATCTTTCTCTTCGGTTTTTCTTCAACGTAACGTGAACATTATTACAGATTCTACACTATGATTCTTTATAAAAAACAATTAGGCTGATTATCAATATCATTTTTCCTCATATTTCTTATTTAATCGTCCATTTATATGGTTCAAGATAATGATGTATTACAAAATGAGCTATGCTAATTTATTGCCTGATAACTGCCAATCAAATTTCATAACCTGGTTATGGGCCATTAAACGTGATGATGGACACTACAATAAGCGCAAGAAGACTGCTGCCAGTAGGATAAAGGAGCAGTTTAGGGAGTAGCCGGTAGCAAAGCAGCTATTATCTGTCTGTAGTCGTAATTTTAATGCGCGTTGTTTGCCAGCGATGAAAATCAGAATATTTAGGCTTCATCTTGGAACATGTTTGCTACTAGCAAATTTTTCTTGAATGTTGGTGTTGAGAAAAGTTTTCTTGCCTGTGGGTTCATTTTAGGACTTCATGTATTTCACAGAACCTGTGGGGCCAACTTAATTGGTAATAGCCATGATGAGCGAGGAAATCATTCATCTGTTGCCTGGAATATGATGCTTTCACTGCGTCAGGAGAATGCAGTGTTCAGTCTCTCTGTAGCTCACAATGTCATCAGATATATGTTTTGGGTTTGATCAAATAGTCCACACCGACTAATTTAACGCTTTGATAAATTGTGATCCTGATACACCTCCTGAGAGACAAATGAAACTATCGAGTACCGATTTTTGGTGAGGATACAAGATGTGCGTATTATAAAAGAAATATTTTATGTTTGAATCTTCAATAAATTCAGTATTGCTTAACACATCACTCTAATCTTTGTTTTACTCTCTGCTACAGCCTCAGCGACTCTCACATTTTATTAAATAAGAATAATTGAGTGAGTTTCCTTTAATATCATGCCATACATTAAATTCCAGCTTACGAAAACATTTAGGAACGAGAAAACGATAGCTTTAAACTAAGATTGGATCACAATTTTTTTCAGTCCCTACCGAAGATAACATGTGTACTTAAAGTCCTACAAATGTTTTCGTTGCGACGTTATGAAGTTTTTACTTCAAAAGGAAATCAGAAATGCTATTATTGTTTTTTTTTATTGAGCAACTGGATTCATTTGACCTTTGTTCAGAAACTTACAAACTAAATTCAAACTTGTCACAGCGTGTGTGAAATTTAGCACACACACACACACACACACACACACACTCACACCGTGTGTTATGCGCACATCACATCACTGGGAGAATCATAAGTTGCTTCAAACAAGACCCTCGACTACCCAGCTCGCCGTGCTCAGGACCAGGCGTGTACAAGGTAAACACAATAAGCTCGTGAGCAAATTGCCTTATCAGACAAGCTCCATCCTCGTCGCATTACAAGGCTTCTTTAGAACCTGAGCCATCTAGCTTCTATGCAACTGCGTGCAGAAAGCAGTTAGCTAATAGTGCTGCCTGCGTTCAAGAGATGTCCTTTGCATGTACTTCAACTGCAGCAAACCTATTGATCGTTCTGTGCAAAATCAACACCAGAATACGACTGGATTTGGCAACGCTGCTTTCAAAATTGACAAGTTTTTATTCAGTTACTAATTAGGAAAATGATAGAAAAGCAGTAACTAAAGGTTATCGGAAGCTAGTTTTTATTGATGGGCATATGAAAATTTTAAAACAATTTTGGAATCATTAGTCGTGTTTAATTACAAAATACAGGCCAAAACAGGAACTTTGTTGTTCAGGAGCTGCATTGATTGGAGCGTTGTATTCACTCTTTCACTCTATACTCGATTCAGTCGAAAATCGGACAATTCATGGCAGCGTTGTATTCATAGCAAACTCATTTTATTTTAAGTCCTCCTTATCTTGGATTTTTTCTCAGCTTCAACAGATGTGAACTTGGGACTGTCGTTCATGTGGAGTTT
>VCRD01000108.1:0-56570 GCA_006783055.1 Trinorchestia longiramus
GAAATTATAAATAAGCGTGCCCTCAACGTCATGCTTTTTCAAGACGTTAATAAATGACATCTTAAAGTCTTATAGAGTCAACAAACGCTGGGCACAACAGTTAAACAAACCCATCGCACACATCAATGAATCAGAACAGGATACGATGGGAAATTTTTCTCCTCAGATCGATTAAGAACATGTAAACATTGCATCTGACGCATTTAAAGCTATTATTCACTGGACGTAAGTAACTCACTCATGCAATGTGAACAGTTTAGTACAAGAGTGTAACTTTTCTCTGATCTTGTATCTCTTCATTATTTCGACAAATCAGCATGTACCCCTGAATTTTGAGATATTTGAAAAATACGTTCACTGAAAGATTTATATACACATTAATATTTAGAAATGAATAACATACAAACATACTTTTCCTCTCTATTGCTAGCTGTAAATGTAGCCCTTTAGATAAGCATACGTGATTATATACAGGGTACATGTATTACGGTTTGGGAACCCCTGGTTTAGTGCCTACTCAAGTTCAATTCATCTCGTTCTCAGACATGTAAATCATTATAATCTCCAAAATTTCACGACGTTCAATTAATGTGTCACAATGAAATACGAAAAAATTAAATCCGAAAGTTATGAACAGGTCATAATTGGTAATAAATGCTTCTTAACTTATTTTGCGGTGTTACTGCGTGATCGTTGTTTTATACACTTGCAAAAACTTTCATGTCGATTTAAAAAATGTTCTTTAACTACTTCTCAACTCTTGACTCGACTACTTGGACTACTTTCTTTATAATTTTTTGAAAAGTGAAGACAAAATTATTGTTATTATACTTTTTATAAGATAAAGGAATCTTTCGTATAAGCGACACTGTACCATATCCAGTTGACCCAGTGGCAGCTGAGAACTCCTGCTCGTCTCCAGCTACGTAGTCCTGGGGACAGAACCAGTGAATAAACGTTATTAGTGCAGCAACAGTGAATGAATGTGATCAGAGCAGTCCCAGTGAATGAATGGTATTAGTGCAGCAATGAATGAACGTTATTAGTGTAGCAACAATGAATGAACGTCATTAGTGCAGCAACAATGAATGAACGTTATTAGTGCAGCAACAATGAATGAACGTTATTAGTGCAGCAACAATGAATGAACGTCATTAGTGCAGCAACAATGAATGAACGTTATTAGTGCAGCAACAATGAATGAACGTTATTAGTGCAGCAACAATGAATGAACGTTATTAGTGCAGCAACAATGAATGAATGTGATCAAAGCAGTGCCAGTGAATGAACGTGATTACGGCAGTAGCAGCTAATGAACGTGATCATGGCAGTATGAGTTAATGAACATGAAGAGAGTAGGGTAATTTGTGAACGCAATCAGAGTTGTGTCATTTACACGAGCTTTTCATCGACTTAATTCGCGTCGTTAAATTCTAAAATTTGTGATCAGAGCTATACAAGTTGCGTCAGCTTCACGTCGATCTCATATGAGCCATTAAATGCTAGAAACTGATATGAGTACATAAACGGTAAAACTTCCGCGAAATAGAATTGAAAAGATTTATAGGAACGTTGAATTTTTTTTATAAAAGCTAAAAATACATAACAAAGATCAAACAAATATTAGTGCCTATTCACTTATCACAAGAGGTTTTGGAGCGTAACTCCAGAGATGGAGGAGGATGAGTGTAAGTGCATCATTCGTTACGCGTTTCAATATTTTCTTTATACTAGTTCATTTTCAACAGAACCGGGATATTCATAATGACAGTCGGTGAATTTGTGCAATTCTTTACAACATTTACAACGTCAGTATTTAGGTGCAGAGTAAGACGAGGATTCGTATTTACCTCTACACTTATGGGAGTAGGGAAAACAATTTCAGTGTTGAGACAATGAATCCAGACTTTTCTCCAGACCTTTTTATCTTCTATGAAAGGCAAGATTTTTCCTTTAGAACAATGATGACACATGGCATTCCGTTTCCATGGCACCGCTCTCTGCGGTTAAATATAAATGCACTTTTTATTTCATATTTGTTTGCGCGTTCACAACCCGGCATCCCCTTGGCTAACCATTCAAATAAACTTCCAGTAACTGGTGCTCTGTATAACAAGGCTCACATAGACTCAAACACAAAAGATTTGCATGAAACCCTGTGTCTCTACAGCGCCTCAAGAGTGATGCACACAAGCTAAAATTGATTAACATTTGATTTACACAGATATTACTCTGTCTTCTATGTGGGCGAAGCATATGATTTCCACACCTGAATGACGGAAAAAATGGGTAACTTATTTTGCATATATATATATCTGAATAGAGACTTTGCTTGGGATAATTACGTCTTGGTAAGACCGACATTCTCACCTTCTGATAAAGCCATGCCTTGTTTTTGCAGTGGAAGCGCGCGGCGATGTCTCCGTTGGGCAGCTTGTACCCTGACCTGCAGCGTGCCACTCCGCTCAAGTAGTCGTCACTTCAGAAACAACGAGAAAATATCAACTACACCGATTAATTGCTGTAAAATTTATATTATTATTGAAACTTTCTCATGGTGGAAGTCTCCAAAAAATAAATACACTCTTGCGAGAAATAACTTGAATACCAGAGAAGGCTAAATTTACTCGCAATAAATATGAATATTTTGAAATGGAGTATTATTAAGCCACGGCAATACAGAATTTACAACATGCGTCATCCATTCTCTCTGCGCTTCTCATCATACCACCTGCAGAACTCGCGGTTGGCAAGCTGGGACTAAATGACTGTTTCCCAGGTTTGATTTCTAACTGAAAGGTTTAATTTTTACATGAAGCGCCTACACAATTTTTTCACAAAAAACGAAACAATGATCCCATGGCTAAAGATTCGTCCACAGGAGACTCGAAACTACGTTTTTTTAAGTGCTTGGCTTCACTTGATACGTTTATGAAATTGAAATGTGATTTTATCAGTGGCACAAACGGTACATCGAAGGGCATAGCGAATCTCAGTTTGAGCGATGCAAAGAAATGATTTGCAGAAAATTGCATAATGTAATGAATTGACCTTGTTTGATTGCGAGATTTGTTCGCACATTTTTTTGTGTGTACAGGTAGAATACGATGACAACGTACATTTAACATCGAGGCCAGTCAAAGAAAAGTGAATTTCATTCAGTTTTACTCGAAGAAAATTAATAATTAAGTTAGCGTATATGTTTCGTTTGTTTGAACAAAAAATTTCACACAGAGGATGAAAAATATTTACTGTTTTTACAACTTTTTGTCTATGTTTAGAATAAATGACGAAAAAATGACAGAAAAGGTAATGCACAATATTTATACTTTCAGACTGAGATTTACTCGATCAAGATCGATTAAACATAGTAGATTTTACGAATAACAAATGAAGCACCACTTTTGAGTGCTGAAGAAGGTCAAAGAAATAAGACATGTTACGTTTGGTGAGTGTCTCTCTCTTAGAAGAGACAATAAGGACTCTATCTCTCTTAATTCACTGCTCCTATGTGTTCTTATTCACTCGTGAATATGTTTCTGCATGCTAGAAAGACTGAACCTCGACTGGTGAGGGAAGCTTCTGCTAAAGCGAGCGCATTAACTCGTCTGTGGAATCAATACGAACTGAGCCATCGTCGGAGCTTCTCACATGCAAATCATTCGCCAACTTAGACCGCTGATATTGGATGCTTCTAAGTGCAAAGGCGATAAAATGAGACTGAACTTCAAACAAGGACTCTGTTACCACCTGTCGCACATGCATTCAATCGAAGGCTAAGTCTTCCAACGGCATGTGTCAACTTTTGCCACTACATGAATAATGTAAAACTCACCTGAAGATCATCATGGAATTTCGTATTTTCTTCGGAGCCCCATAGCACTTTTCAACTTGACATTGATCTCCTGCATAGCCAGCAAGACATGTGCACTTCTCTGGCGCGAAGCACGTTCCATTATTCAGGCATGGCTTTTGACAAACGGCTGCACAAGTAAGCATGCCCAACGGGTACCAACTGGGAGCATATTCCGAAGCCAAGTCTTCCCCTCGTGAAATAGTGTTTGGTGGCACGTTATGGGGGGTTTGGATCTCTGCTGCCGGCAGTCCGCTTGCTCCCTCAAAGTTTGCAAAACTTATGTCTCTACTCATGTTCTGATAAGCTATGCTAGTGAACCATTTACCATCATTACATTGCAGTGTGGTACGTGTTACATGTGTCGTTATTTTGTACCCAGACAAACACTGCACAACTACTTCTTTTTCAGGATACCTGGGTGCAAAAAAGAAACAGATGTCATATCTGAAGGAACAACTACAGAACTATATTGAAAATAAGAATGCATCTTTAGCACAAGATACACTGAACTTTTAGTAGATATTTAGTAAACTAAAATCCATTCAACAAATAAAAATTTCACCAAATGGGTTGCTTGTGATACTCATGTGCATGGACCCAAACTACTTACAATGATATGAAACAGTGATTATCTTATATTCAACTGACCTGTAAGTTAAATAGCCTCTAGCAACAAAATGGGGCAAATGAGAGCAGTTAGCGGGAAGGACTATGGCGCAAGTGGGTCCCGTGTATCCCGGCGGGCAAGTGCAAGTGTCAGGCTCGGTACAAATGCCTGCATTCAAGCATGGGCGCTTGCAAATGGGCGAGCAGTTTTTCTGAGCTTCCACGCTGTTTTCTTCTATGTCTATAGTTGCGATACCAGAAGCAGTCTCAGTTGAACGTCGGTCTTGCCCTCGCTCCGTCCATTTTCCGTTGTTACAAGTCTCCTCCCAAACAACTTCTTCAGCAATCATGCCTCCGATAGTGGCAAGGTAACCAACGGAGCAGGTAGACGTCTTCAACGTAGAACTGTAACGTAGAATATTAGAAAATGTATGTATATAATATAAGACAATAATTTGCATCACCTTCTCGTGTATAGAGACGAAATTATGAATAAGGAGCACTCTAAAATTAAAATCCCTTTGGGATTTTCCCCTTGATTCGAATAATAATCGTTTATGTTATGTATTTTATTAAATAAAGAAGGAGGAGCATCACTCTCTTTCACTCACGAGGGTTCGTTGTCATAACCTAGAAATGCAAGGTCTAGTCTCTTCTACCTAAATATTTAAATATATAGTTCGAACCCAGCACTCACGCTCGTCCCATCCGTATAATAGTAGGCAGATACTCTATCATTTTTATTCTACAGAAAATCAAATTCAAGAAAACGAGAGACATATAAAAGCACTAAATGTTATTTTAAGTTTAGCTGAATTTATGTTACGACAGATTCTTCTTGCCTTGTAAAAGCGCCAAGCGTCCCATTACATGATTTATGTAGCAATCATGAATACAAATAAACTAATCCTGTTTTCTACATTCGATTCTTGTTCAACTGATTAATAATATAAACGGAAATGTATAATTTAAACAAAAACTGAACCATCTACTTTTTATACATTAGAATCAATCGTTTTCCTAAAATGACAAAATTAACTTCACATATCAATTCCGCTAGGAAATCTAAAGAAAATAACAAAATTCAGATTTTCCGTGGCGTATAACAATGATGAGATTCAGAGAAAAATTCTCCATTCATGTACATCCTTTAAATTACACGCGTTACCCGAAATAGGTGAATTAACAGTTGCCTAAAAATTGTCTCGTGAGCGAAACTGTACATCTGCTGCAAGAAAAACTCAATCCAGGCTTTGTTTTTTCTGTCGGTATCGAGAGGAAATGAAAGCCAGGTCAGAGCAAATACTTCCCATACAAAAAACAACGAGTCATCAAAGTGAATGGAGTTCTCGGAGAGAGGAAGCTCAACTTAGCTTTGCTTTCCATCTATTTTCTAACTCATCAGCGGCGCAAAAAATAAATCTACGCCAAACCACAAAAAATTTCTGTTTAACAAAGTGAAAAAATCTGTAATATGAAGATTTTAAATGCTTGCAATTTCACGCGTCTTTAACAACGATAGTATATTAAATTTAAGCGAATGATGAAACAACTACAAGCTATAGGAAAAGTGACAAGTTAAGGGAGTTATTTGTTATCGTAGTTTTCTCCGGAAAATAACCAAGATGTGCATTAGCCCTCAAAATAAAATAAATATTTAGTTTGTAAATTTTCACAAGGAAAAACGGAGAAAATTGATGCAATAAAAAAGCAATGCACATTCCTAATTCAAATTGCACACAGGTTATGAGCGTGCAAAATGCCAGACGATGTGATTTCATCTAAACCATGATTTGCATTTGTAATTTGTGCACTTCACAATAAATATTCAATTTCCTTGAGCAAATCCTTACATATAATTAGGGTTCAAAGAAGATATCATTTGATATCTATACCTTAACATTCATAAAGTCATCCATGTGTTAAAAATTCATTCCCTTTCGGAATTGAAAGGCTTGCCAAAAAGTAATTTCTAGTGAATGAATGTTTGAAACAAACATTAAATTATTGAATGCCTTCAGATTGAATACATAATAAATGTTACCTTGAATTATATTAAATATGAAACTGAGAAATCAAAAATTTGAATTATGAACAACCACAAAAAAATATAAACCTGAAACAATTCCGTGAAACCTTCATATAGCTAGCATAACCTAATGAAAAAATGCTATATGTGCAGGACACAACACTATAACTACCAGTAAATAATATGATCGAGTAAAAACTCTTTAATAGTTTGCCCAAATCACGGCCAGAATTTTTGTGGCATGTCAGCATCACGAGGCGACTGAAAGCTAACACCGACGGCGCGCTTTAGATGTGTGCCTTAGAGATGCAGTGACTCGAAAGAGAAGTTGTGAGTCGTTTTACTGACGCTTCTTTCAACTTGCAACTCGGAGCTCACTAGCAGCAACGATAGCTGCTGCTGCTAAAGGATGACTCTCAGATAAGGAGACTCCTTGGATTAAAAGGAAGTCTTTAATTAAGAACTTCGGAGACAAAGTATGAATGGATGAAATTGGCTACCGTTGTTTCTCAAATCATGTACATGTTGGGAATTTGACATCTCACTAGGAATTTTTTTGACAATTTGTTCATATTTTAGAAGTCATCTTAGGTTTGTCAGCATATCTAAACTTTGACATTGCTCTTAAATAAATAGGAAAATTTGTTCCTATTTTAGGAGCATATCGAATGTATGTGAGCGCACCAGAAAATTTTTCTTACACATGTCCATTTCTCTAAAGCTGGACATCGTTTCTAAGCCATGAAAGAATACATAAATTTAAGAAGATAATGTTCCAGATGCTCGTTAGCCGTAGTTGCACTGCGATGATAATTTTGAATCTTTACCACACGGTCGCTGTGGGCTTTCACCAGGAGTATTACGAAAACAATTTCATTAAATATCAATGATAAATAAAGTCAGAATATTATCGTATTTTACTCTATTATACTTTCATACTGATAGTGAACCTCAGTTCATCAACGAATTTTTCCAAAAAAGTTGCATCTGTTTACTTACGTTGCTGCAGAATGCGAACAGGCTAAGTCCTGCCAGGTCTTTTGAACAGTTAATTACAGCCTCAAATATGTTTGGCCTCGCATGCCGTGCAGTGTCCTTTCAAATATTTCATTCACGAACATTTATTCTTGGAAATTATGAAGTTTTATTCAATTATTTTGATCTCAATTCTAACTCCAAAAGCGAAGCAAAAAAATCAAAAGCTAACGGTACTTGGCGTTAGAGTATTACAGAAAATAAAAAAGGAAATAACGAAGAATAAGCTTGGAAGTACAACATAACGAAGTTAACTATCTGTACAATCTTGAAGAACAAAGGAGCAAGCAAGGGGTTTGAGCAGCCAAAAACAAAGCTAAGGCCTGATCTGATAGATAAAGTATAAATACTGTTAGTGTGAATAGAAACTACGTAAATGTGTTTTTTCTGACGCTAGAGTAAACTAACGATTTTCAAAGGAATTTAAAATAAAAAAGTATTTTTGTTAACGAACATTCCAGTTTTAAAGTTCTGTCTCGGAATGGAATCTATTCGTAAACTGAGGTCCCTAAGTATACCTCAAATTTGACATGAAAAGTTCCATCCAATTTCTAGCCATTATCTCACACTTCCCCATCTCCCCTCCTCCCAACCCCTCCTCTCTCAACCCCTCCTCTCTCAACTCTTACCAACTTCCCTCCCTCACTCTCCTCTCCCAATCCTACTCTCCATCCTTCTCCTTTCCCAATCCTATTCTATACCCCTCTCCTCTCCTAATCCTACGCTTCATCCCTCTCGTCTCCCAATCTTACTCTCCATACCTCCTTTCCCAATCCTATTCTCCATCCCTCTCCTCTCCCAATCCTACTTTATATCCCTCTCCTCTCAGAATCCTATTCTCCATCACCGATCGCTCCCCATTTTACTCTTCACTACCTCCATGTACTCCCTACCTCCTACCTAACTCACTGGTGTTTGATTAGATTTGAGGACATCAGGCACGGCTGGATGAGGTCGCACTTCTCCTGGGAAGTCCTGCATTCAATATCACAACTTTTTCTATTCACGTTACACAAAACTTTTAAGCTTACCCGTAAATTCTCAAGCAACTAGGATTAAAGACGAAAAAAATACATCATTAAGCAATGAACGATTTTTCGGAAGCTACGCTGATGTTATCAATTATAAGACAATTAATTATAAAATAACTATTTGCACCGTGCTTCATTGATTTTTTGTTTCAGAATATTTCACTGTCTTCAAACTTTTCATAGATGAAGTACTGCTGAAGCCAAAGTCTTATTTCAACGAACTAAGTTCTCCTAGTCAAATAAACAACTGATTCATTCATCCATTCCAAGGCGTGAGCGTAATTGGTTTTCGAGACCTGGCACTAATTTAAGTTCTGATATTCAGAATTTCTCAAAACCACGACATTTTGCACTGAAACTCAACTTACTTTCTCTTTGGCGGCCTTACTCGAGCACCTGAACATATTACCTCAGCATCTGCTTTCACATTTACGGCTGAATTATGAGTGGACAAGTAATACGGTTGACAATTCCAAAAATACTATGAGTGCTGTACTTGGCAAAGTAAACTGAGCATAAAGTAATTACTCTCGCTCCAGGACGTTCTGATAATAAAATTTATTCAAATTCAGATAATTTCATATGTATGTTTATATACATATTATATATAATTATACTACGAATATATGTTGCTCACGAAAATATGATCTTATCCTAGTCAAGCGAAGAGAATAAAAACACTGGTTTTCTTTCAAGCTGAAAGAATGTTGTGGATGAGGTATAGAAATCTGAAGTACTATATTGCACGAGGGGATCACTACGATGTTACAAAAATAGGAAATCATCAGATTTTGTCTCATTGGTAAAAGAAGCATTAATTCAGCGCGACAAGCAGACGAATTAAAACGTCTCGAGCAATGAAATCATGTTAAGGTTACTTATGCGAAGTGAAGAGCAGACGTCCTCTGTTACGTCCCTGAGAGCAGCGCTCCAGAGGCCCCGGTGCACCAATTATTCTGATTTATGAGGTCTGACAGCAGCACTTACCCAGCACTGCCGCCCTCATCAGCTTTATTTGCATCCTTCGTACTTGGTTCTAATCTCACACGCACATGAGCGCTGAATACATTGCACGTGTGATGAAATTACACGGCTTGTGCTCAGCGTGCTCGCCTCTCGGACCTGATAACACCTCGGATGTGTTGATGACGTGCAACGTTAAAGTCAGTCTTCAAATATAGTGTTTGATCTCGACCTAGCTTTTGAGTTGTAACTTAATGAAAGAACTAGATAGGATGTGTCAAAGAAGTTTATTAGCGTGATTATAACTTCGAAACCATGCACAGCAGCATGATTTTTCTTCTGGAAGGAATAGAAGGAAGTAGGATATCTAACCTAAACGAAGCGAAAGTATAAGTTTTCCAGTAAATGACTAACGAGATTCGGGTACAATTTCAGGTACAATAATTTCCTGCACCAGAAGTTCGTAATTCCATGAAAAAAGTCATGGAAAAATAGACGACCAGCAGCGTAATCTTGCGAGTGCGACAGTGCATCGTCGTATTCTGGACAGGCAAACCTGACTTGGGTCTCAGAACAGCAAAAAAGGAGGAATCTTCCAAGCCAAATGTAATCATGTATAGAGATGGCAGAAAAGTAGACGGCAAGAGATGGACTGAGGAAAAACTGAGGAAATGGTTGCAATTGCAAATGGGATGAAAGACCCTTAACGATAATTGATAATGGGATGAAAAATTCTTTGCGATTATTATTTATGAGACGTGTGAATAATTGAATAAAAATTAGTACGACTGCAGTAAAGTGGTTATCAGAAGGATGACATTTCTAAATGCTAAACATTTACGAGTTTATAAGTAATTCTTAAGCTCATTTGTTTGGCATTTTTATGAAAACCAACGTCAGTATTTGCAAATGCTAGTTTTCATCGCGCTACACGGAGTCAGAATTTTGACATGTATGAGCCTTTACAATGTTCAAAGCTCACGTAACATTTTTCTGTGCTAATAAAAGTCACGCTCAAAATTGTCTAACTTTAACTTATCTTCTTGAAAGAATATCATATTAATTACATCCACTTTTTAAGAACTAAAAAATATTCTTCGATTACTGAAATGTATTCCTGGGAAATACGGAACCGAAGTATGCAGGTTCAGCAACAACATTTTCAGATTAGGCAAGGGAAACGTAAGCGATCCTGGGCATAATTTAGATACTTAAAATTCATAAAATGTCATTTAAAAGCATCACAGAAGTTTTTCAGTGTTTCCCTCAATCCTGTTCGTTCTAATACGACAAAATATCACTTTCTCGGAGAATACAACGTCGGTTACGGTTGGATTTGAATACCATTCAATTTATCGGCTCTGTACTTGCCTCTCATTCACTTGAAGCCGTATTTCCATAGCGTGAGTGTGAAACTAACTCTATGGAGCGTAGGCTATGGGATTAACATGTACGAGAATGCCTCGCTATCCACCCATGAAATGAACATAGATGTCTCACCATCCTCGAATGAAATGAACATAAATGTCTCGCCATCTGCCAGTTACGTGCACGTGCATAGTTTGCAAGCACATGTCCCTCCCATTGAAGAGCATGCCGATGACGAGTTACTCGTGTATAATCGTGCGTCGCATCTTCAGTTTCCCCGATGTCTGCAGCAGCGGCCGGCTGCAGTTCTAAATTAGCCGACCAGATGTCGGTCTCCAGACTCCATTATTAATGGTCGTCTTTAATCCCCGAAACAAACGATGTGATGTACCCGACCATCACGCAGCATTGGAAATAAAAACACGCACAACGGCCAGTGGGTACGAGGTGAACGCACTACTTAGAGAAGAGTAGATGTTTTCTTTCAGATGAGCCTACAAAAAAAATTGAGCATCAAAAAATTTCGAATAAGCTCATCCTAAGAGCAAGTCAAATGATTTCAAGTTAATTAATCTTGGTATCAGAGGAGACAAATTGAACCAAAACTATTGAGCTCCAATTGGTTCTATTGAAATGTTTTATCGCTTATGTGAACTTTGATTATCATTTGTGGAAGTCGGAGAACTGTATGTGAAATGTTAAGAGTTAAAAAAACAATTCAGGTTTACTTCACTTAGATGTATAACTTCATAGCTGAATTTATTGATGAATAAGCTAGTTTACTTCATAACAAATGCGGTAAGCATCAAATTCTTGATATGAAAAAGGAATTCATCAAAACGTTTCATCACGAAAAATTGGCTTTGGTCGACGCAGTAGTTAACTAAGTTTTGAAAAAGTCTCAAAATGATTTTTCCGTGGACTTTGTTTCATGAACTGAAAAAATGCATGCGAGCAGTTGTACTTCAATCATGAAGTCCTTTTATTTTTGCAAACAGGACAGTTGAGGACTACAATTGTCATGTGATTCAATAAATCGAAATTTATTTTCTTTCAGAGTTATGCATGCATTAGAGTAGTGTGAGAACTTCATGAAACAATGGGTCTATCATACATCGGTCCTTCGAGCAGGCATCTGGTGGCAGCATCGGTAGCAACCAAAGAGTGGATCATTTTGCCCGTTCCTGTTGCCATACTCCATTCGAATATTCGTATTCTATAAAAAATTCATGTTGAACCAATAGTACGCAATGCCATCTGTTCAACATAATCGTGAACCAGGCAATATATCATACTCTCATATGCCTACACTTTCAGTCTCCTCGATTTAACCTTAGAACACTCATTATTTTTTTTTAAATATTTACCTGATCAAACTTATAATAATTTTGTTAAGCATTCCAACGAGTATTAGAATCATTATTGCCATCCGTTTAAAGTTATCATTTTGATGAATTTTCTTGCCAGGCATAGAGTGTTTACGTTCTTACAAATTCTCAACTGTTCGTTTTTCTACCAAGCAAAAATCACAAAATTCAAACAAATAGATTACTGTTATTGCTTTCAGAATGTTTGAGATTTTTAGCTATTGGGAGGCTGATTCGTACGTTGATAAAATACGAAATACTTCTACGGTAGCATGAACTTGGCAACTCCTTGAATGACGATAGAAGCAATGAACTCGACGTAGCAAGAAGGATGTGAACTCGAGCTGTAATTTGAGTATTTCCAGCTCTAAGTGAGGTTCTACGCGTTATGCGTGGGTCTGTATGGTGTACGTGGACACGCTTGCACGTTGAACTGTCTTGTGCGTGAGATGGGGAACATGGAACAACCATGAGGCAAGATAACTTTGATTTATAGTCTTCTATGAGCTTGCATTTTTAATGGTATACTTGAATACTAGCTACTCTTCAAACGGAAGCTTAATACTTGAACTTATTATTAGTACCCAAAATCTAGCAATTTAGAGAGAGGGTATGGTAGAACTTGATATATACAGATTCGAATGCCACAATCTAAAGTGATTGCGCAAGAGCTCATAAACGAAAGCAGGTTTCAATGCTTTCTCGATATATGTACTTCATATTTTGAAGAGCAATCCACCAGCTTAACCATGTGACAGCAGATACAATAAAGTTGTCCTCTCCAATAAAGAAGAAAAAAATTGATGACTTGACATGTACAATGAACAAGTTTCTGAACCTAGCCCAGGCCGCAGTGTTTAGTGAGAGTGCGTAAAGCACACGCATGAACTCGAGCTCAGAGCGAGCTTCAAGCTTACATCAATATTTGCGTCGAGCAAATTTCTGACGTGCTCTTAAGTCAATATTGATTTCACTCTCTTAGTCTCTTTGCTGATGTGACAGACTCAACAACCGAGGTCAACAACCGAGACTGTTGCGGGTTAGATTCTGATCAAAAAAGCTAACCTTCTCAAATTTCCAACGCCGCGTAAGCTCCTTGCAGTGAAATTTACGAGTACCTGCAGGCTTCAAACGATTTTTTTTGTTCTTCCTGAGAAAGAGCGTCGGTGTTGAATGTTTACTATGCATATTATTCTAGCATTTTCCTCGCAGAGCAAAGAGGTAGCCATTTCTTGGAAGGAGCTTGCAAAAATGGTGAGTTCTCTGTTCTCTCACGTCTCAGGTCACAGCTAACGTCACAAAGCGTAACATCTAAAGACTTGTATGAATAGCTATGCAAACCTAGCAATCGAGAATTAACGAGTCGAAATATACAGACTGCAATATTGTCAAGCATATTTCAACCTTGCTGAAAGAAATATGTACCGAATTATCTCAACATTGCATGTATAAATTTGACAATTTTCATGGAATCATAGTGGTAACAATAGCCCTTTCTTAATGCTACTCTAGACATTGAACTGTTTCAATGAAGAGATGATTTCAGTGCTGAATTACAAAAAAAGAGCATCACTAATAATTGTACTGTAGACGATTTCCGGCTACCAAAACGCGTTCCAATGCGTCTAATAGCATTACTATACTGAAACTCGACAAAATGATGGTAGTCACATTTATAAGATACATACAAAATATCGAAGTCAAATTCATGTCATTCGTACAAAAAAGTATGCATCCACGCACCTTTAAGATGACACGAGTTTGGCTGAAAATAACCTAAAAATCCCGTTCTTATAACGCTGAGAACAGAGACAAAATGAAGAGTCACGAACAATGTTGCAAGGAGATATTCATTGTTCTGTTATGCACTTCTTGCTCTATCTTCTATTTGCAGTCATACACGACCTGAAGAGCTCATCAATTCCTCTCAGTTTTATCTGTTACGAGTTTCTAGTTTGATCCATTAACAATCATTAGGAGTATTCTAATTTTCAGCTTCGTCTGTTATTAATTTTGATTATGTCCATAAATTTCAGCTACATAATTCTAAATCAATATTTTGAAGGAACATTGTGCCTGTACGCGCAAGCAATATTTTGAGCCGTTTTATTTGAAACTGAAGTCAGTATAATTTAAAAAGCTATAACCTAGAGGCTAATTTTTCCCAATGTACTGTATATTATTACATGAATTTTATAAGGTCCTGGTAGGACGAAGTTTAAGCTGCAACTCACTTGTAGACGAGCTCCAGGTTTTTGCCGGTGCTGGAGGGATTCAAGCAGCTTTCTTCGTCCAACTTGCCGCAATTGGTGCCGGTGAACGGCCGGACGCACGAACAGACATCCGGAGATGTGCACACTCCGCCGTTAAGGCATCCTCCGCTAGACACAAATGTAGAAAAATAGCGACATAAATACTGAAAATAACGACATAAATACAGGAAGATAATATAAAGACTTGCTTCGTAGTCTCTAACTGTGATTACGAAAAGAGTTAAAATGGGAGACTGAATGAAGCCAGAATGGTGGTTTGGAAGAAGCCGTAGTTATGACTTCACATGAGATCCGAGCGAGTTTCGCTTTTGAGTTGTAGCGGAACCGTAAACAAGTTTCGACGTTGTTTTAGCAATGATTACAACTCAGTTTGTACAACTACAGTGTGAAATGATGAATTACAGATTAGGCATGAAAAAAATAATAAAATATGAAATAACGATAAAAACTTAAAAAGAGCTTAGAAAAAGTTTATTCTTTCAACTTTTGAAATAATCGTACCGTAGCACATAGATTCATTCTTAATATTTTAGTGGTAAGACGTAAATTTTCAACAGAAAGAGAATCGAACGCAACGATACGAGTTGTGAGTGGCTCGACTCACAGAGATAATTTTAGCTAGTCATAGTTTCAAATAATGCACTGCGACTACAAGAGGATATGAAAAGAATTTGACATATATCGATGGTAGTTTGGTAGGGTCATACAATTGAGCAAGCGTATAAAGAGATTACTAGAACAAACAAAAATATATCACTAAAAGTAAGGCGATTATTATTTTGACTTCTATCAGAAATCAGAATAATAATGGCAATTGTTAAACGTAAAAACCGCTCTAATAGTTGTAGCGTTCGCATTGTTCGCTCTCGTGGACTATCCCTTTAAGAAAAATATTCTTCTTACTCCAAATATCGTATAATGTTAATAACCTTTGGCTTAGAACATATGACATTCATTTGTGGTTCTTCATGTTTTAAAGGAGTAATTCTGTAAGAAAGTATTCGAGTACTCAAAGAAGGATTAAGTAGTTATCGGATGATTTCACGTATGCAAGTATCGTTGGTAATATATACAATTGTATGCAAATGCGAAAGTTACTAGTCATGTTAACAAAAGGAATTGTTCCCTCTCGCTTACCTGCGCACGGGATAACATCCTCTCTTACCTGCACACGGGATAACATCCTCGCTTACCTGCGCACGGGATAACATCCTGTCTTACCTGCACACGGGATAACACCCTCTCTTACCTGCACACGGGATAACACCCTCTCTTACCTGCACACGGGATAACACCCTCTCTTACCTACACACGGGATAACACCCTCTCTTACCTACACACGGGATAACACCCTCTCTTACCTAGACACGGGATAACACCCTTGCTTACCTGCACACGTTATAACATCCTGTCTTACCTGCACACGGGATAACACCCTCGCTTACTTGCACACGGGATAACACCCTCGCTTACCTGCACACGGGACAACATCCTCGCTTACCTGCACACGGGATAACATCCTGTCTTACCTGCACACGGGATAACATCCTGTCTTACCTGCACACGGGAAAACACCCTCGCTTACCTGCACACGGGATAACACCCTCTCTTCACGTCTTCAGTGGACTGAGTCTTAAACATCCACTCTCCGTCTCTGCACCAGATTTGTTCCCTCAGTCGGCCCGAGGGGAACTGGTAACCTTTAGCGCACACCACATACTGCTCTTGTGCACTGCCCTCAGCAACGATGCAAACTCATTCAAAAAAATGAAGCGTAGAAACTGTACACACATTCGTAAGTACAATATTGATAAAAACACACGAGCGCTAGAGAAATGTTGCAATATTATTTGTGGATGGCACTTCGGTATCAATAAATTTTATTGCGTCTACTTGTATGTTATTAGTTTTATTATTATTTTATTCATTATGACAATCATGGCTCATGCTTGTAAATAAGTATTATTTATTGCTGATGTCAGTTAGCGCAGTACCTCTTTACATACCCACTCATTTGAATTAGTTTACATGGTAAGAATAATTCGCAGGTAACTGTACAAGTCGGCATGAGTATACATTGCTGGAAGGCTGATAGTTGTAATAAGTGTAGCTTTATTACATGGAATTGAACTATTGTTTTATGGACTTTACAAAAACACTTCAGAGTAACTTCTTTGAGGTCAAGATATAAACACAAGTGTACACTTAAAACAAATATAGCAATACAGACCACGGTTGAATAGCAGGTGTACCAGTTCATAGCGTTTTATTTTCATGTTATCCTGAACAACGATTGTGATTATTTTCCTAAGCTGACTTTCACAATCCATAGTTATGGACTCTTTTCAATTGTAATTTTCAGGCGAATTTCTGTTCACTGACGAGTGTTTCGTATGTTACAGTCAGCATTCAGCAACGCACTCGCACTTCATTAGAACCAAGCTTTGGTTGTGGCTGGTCAGAAAGCTCACTAAAAGCTTCTAGAAATCATGCTCAAAGTCGTATATCAAAATCGCCTCTATCCACGCTGGCGTGAACAGAGAATTATTCTGGGTGCTAAGTCCTAATGTCACCAGTCAAGACAACAGCGGTTTAAAATTAACTCTGAAATGATAACGTTAATTCACTTAGTTCGAGTGCAAAGAATACAGTAATTCAAGACTAAATTAAGCGTTTGTGTTCTTGTTGTCCCTCAGGACATCTTATGACACACATCTATCAATTTAACTGTGATGCAATAACACTTCAAACAAATATTCACACATTGTTTTCAAGACAGACTTCAGATGGTATAACACTAATGTTAAGATTTTCCAACCAAAATAAAATAATCACATCGCTATCCAAAAACAAAAGAATTAAAATTCAAACTAAAAGAGAGCTAGATGGACAGTTTAGAACCGACTCAAACATCAGAAAACATCACGCTGACAATTACCATTGAATTTAATTAACGTGTTATAAGCATTTAATGAGTAAAAATACACCTAATTAAGATGGCAGCGTTGGGTGTGGGAGCAGGCGGCTCGACGCAGGGTTGGGACAATATCTCCCCACAGTACGGACCAGTGAAACCCGGTGGACAAGAGCACTTATCAGGGGCGGTGCATTGGCCCTCATTGCGACAAGAGATTTTGCATTTTGGCCTGCAAATTGGAGGCTCGTCCGTGTCACACTCAGGGTACGACCACTTGTCTCCAAAACATTTGAAAGGCGTCGAGCTGCCCCCTGCGTTCAGAAAGTAGCCTTCGTCGCAGAGCACAACTCCCCCAGACGAACTGAACAACACGCACGGCATGAATAAGTCGAATTTATATGATAAAATTTCAACAAATACTGAACATGTTGGATCCCTTCATTATATACAACTGCATTTGCTGATGAGAGAGCTCTAAATCCTATAACATTAACAGATTTGGAAGAAAAATACATTACTTCTATCCTAA
This sequence comes from Trinorchestia longiramus, assembly GCA_006783055.1. Classification (NCBI taxonomy): domain Eukaryota; kingdom Metazoa; phylum Arthropoda; class Malacostraca; order Amphipoda; family Talitridae; genus Trinorchestia; species Trinorchestia longiramus. Next base: position 17,975 of record VCRD01000108.1, read on the forward strand.
TAATCTCAGGTCCCCGCAAACAGAGGATAAACAAACAGTGATTGCTACAATGACTGCTACTATTGACATTTCTACAAAGATTATGAGTTAAACAGCAAAGTTATTCAATTCTTACCGTAGAACAAGTTACGCAAGTGAAAAAAAATTGTGATCGGAATAAGTATCAGGAACATCTTAAGCTCAACGTGCTCAATTACAAAGAATCAGAGGCAGGAATTCCTCTTCCTGTCCGGCATTTACTTGTAGGAAAAGTCGCGTTTGGATTAAGTGGCAGAGGATCTTGTATTCATCCTCACCACTTACTGGAATCATTAGCGTTTGATGGAAGTTAAACTAATGCTCTTACTCATTCACATCACTTACTTGTATGAAACAGTAGCGTTAGGAACAAGTGGGGGGAGGATCTGGCACTCTGGAGCGTACAGCAGCCCACAAGCTCCACTTGCGATGGTTTCGTCTCCCTCACAAGAACTAGCAATCAAGGAAAGACACCTCGGAAGACTGGATTCGTCCGCATAACCAGTGTAGCTCCAATTACCGTCTTGGCATTTCAATTCCAACCATTTCACGTTGTTTGTGAAAGCAAACGAAGGTGCGCACTTGATCAGATAGTAGCCACCTCCACTGATTAGGAGATATTGAAAGATAATCACTATTATTAAATGAAACTCTCTGACCACTTCCACTTTAATTTTTGTAGCATTTCGAAAAATATCTCGTTTTATGGACCCAGATATCGTTAGTAGTTGAGGAACGGCCGTGCAATAATTTTATACATGAGACATTTAAATCCCTACTTGAAATTGGAGCTGCATGACTTTCTGTGTAGACTTGGAAATAAGCAGCGCTCAAGATTTTTTGGTAAATCCAAAAGCCGCATGAAAAATGAACTCCCTTCTGCTACACGATGCCAATTCACAAGGGGTTTGTATGGTTGCATCTCAATATCAGATTTGACGAGAACGAATCTTTCATTGTCTGTTGAACAATTTATTTCATTATTTGGCAAACGAAAATGCTCTAATATGCTTGATATCAAACATTATGTGTCATTTTATACAGGATAGCTACTTTTACATTTAGTTCTAAAGAATAAACGGAACAAATTTTCTAGTCGAGATAGAATATCTGCTAATACTATCTCATTATTCAACTTTAGCTATACAATGATATAGAATTGATGAAATTAATAGCAAAATTTTATTGATGACCGTTATTGAAATCGATCATCACACCTTACTTACTACATTCTAATTTGCACGGCAACACGGTTCCATTGGAAAATTTAAGCTACAGTGATTGAAATTAAGATGCTATCATACGAGTATACTTTTCAACTTGAATCCTCTTTCACTCACACATTCTCTGTTACAGAGTTGGGTAGTCGTGGCGCTGCAGACGAGCAGGCTTCCCTGTTTTGGCACAGCTCTCCTGAATAATTCTCATTGCATCCACAAACGCCGGGTGCTATGCAGGTGCCACCGTTCTCACAGGGCGGCATACACACAGGCACGCAGACGAGGCTCGAGTGAGCGGCATAACTGGAAGGGTAGACCCATTCTCCGCTTCGGCATCCAACTTGGATGGTCGGTTCGCCGTATCTGAATAAGTACCCTGCTTCACAGGTCGCGAAGACGTCTGATCCTCTGAAGTAAAGCATAATGCATGGAGTTTAGATGTTTTATAAATCATGGCTGAGGTAATTTTAATTGTGAACTTATGAAGTACTCATACCTGCCATTTTACGAATTATTTGCATTATTAAGTACCCATGGAACTCAAATTGATGAAAAAGGTATTTATATCAAACGTCCTTGCTCTTGCATAGAAACGCTTGTTGAATCCTGTGGTCAATTTTAGTGTAGAAGGAAATAACTTTTTTACTAATGTATAAAGCTACAGAATAAACTTCATTTAAAAGCAAGACTACAGTGTGAGTGTAATTCAAAGTGAACATCAACATTCACTAATGTGTATTTCTAAAACATATTATTACGAGAAACCAATGCTGAAATTAAAGACTCGTGTAATTAAATCACACAAGATGACCATAAAGATCGGAAACAACAATAATAAAACGGAAAAATACACTCATGAACTAACCATTAATAGTTTTATTCAATTAACGGGGCAAACAATGTTTTTATGAAGCATATGAAAAATTGAGACAACACATAATAAAATCAAGAAGAAATGTCAGGAAAAGTATCATGTACAGTTGGCTATCATGTTTGGTGTCTCCAGTTAACGATTAAAAATAATGGAAATTAAAATTCTTAAGCGACATTTTGACTCGATTATAAGTTGCACATTGATTCAACTCAGAATTAAAGGCACTCATATTTTTTCAGCGAAATGATTGGACTTTCTCAAAGTTATATGAATGAAAACTGTAACCAGTTTCAATTTGAAATTTTAAGGAAACTGATGCAACTGCCACCAAATATATTCAATTATATGTTTATCAATATAAATACTCTTCTTTAGCGACACTTTCGTGTTAAATTATCTCAATTGATGCAACATCAATTTTTAGTTTACTGCTAACGAAACGGCAAGAATAATTATTGTAAAGAGACAATCGATGAAATTGAATTTCAGGGATTTACTGTAATATTTGGAGGAACGAAATATTGAAAAATTAAAAAAATATTCCTACAGAAGCTTTGAAGGTTTGTAGCCCGAAAAGTGAATAAAAATATATTTAGTCGTAAATTATTACTTTGAAACAACAAAGAGACAGAAACGCAACTGGTTAACCAGTGATAGTCGGATTTCAAATACATAAACATTCTCCAACTACCAGGGTACACCCGTTGCACTGAAGACTTTCCGTATTTCAGTCTTGATTCCAGCATGTCATACATTTTTAATGGGAAATACCGTTTGAACTGAACAAGTTTTTTTCTAATTATTAAAAACAAGTTTGTTGCGCAAGTTTTGCTTGTATAATACATTGCATTTGTCATTACCGTTTAACGATTTTCAACTCGTACTAGAAACACTGAATGAACTATTGAACTGTACCATTTTCGACTGATTTACACAAGTAAATGAACACGGCACTTACCTTACTGAGACGGTGAAGTTGTTGCCTTTGATAGGCTGAAGACAGAGCTTGTCCTGACAGAGTGACCCTCCATACTCCCTAGGACACTGACACACGGAAGGCGCTACGCAGACTCCGCCGTTGCGGCACCCCAGTGGACACTCTGGTACACAGCCTAGCTTTTGACTCATCGTGATCACCCACTGTCCATCCACACACAGAGGCTCGAACTCCTTCTTGCCCTTGAAAAATAGATTGTAAAGTTAGTGTGTACCAGAATATCCCGGAATTTAGCACTGACAATTACTTCCCTTTCCTTCAGGAACGTGCATTCAGTCCAAAGAAAATTATAATTATTCAAACTTTATTCATCGAGAGTGCTGAATTTTTATTCTTCGATGAAAAGTGTTATTTTTTCTCAAGTCCTCCTTGTTGATCAAAATTTTCCTCAGAATTCTCAAAACTAAAAATGTATATGAAATAAATAAGGGTTTTACACTGCGTACCTCCTCGTGACAAAAAAAAAGCTCATTAATTTTAGGACATTATCTCAAAAATTATATGCTCTCGTAGTAAATGTTCATTCATACTTGTAAACTAGTAATAGGAAATAAGCTTTTAGGAGTATTTTTCTAACTCATTAATGAAGGATTTCGGATGCAACCGGAATGATAAATAGATAATAATATCCGCCATAGTGTCCGGCAAAAAAATTATCAAACTTCGCTATTACATGGCTTTCTCTTTAAACACCAATAATTCTACAGTAAGGCAGTAAAAATAATTATAATTTCACTCCAAAAAATACTATTTTCCAGCAGGCCTACAGCGTGGATACATCCTTTCAGCCTAACACCACTTCCAAAATTTTACTCAAAACTACATAATACTTGCATAAATCAGTGCCACGTAACACTCGCGCAAACAATAAAACGTTCTGTGGCTTTTAATAAATATGTTTGACTGATGGTGTCAGATGCATGTAAACATGAACTTATTTTGATACTCGTGTGAGTGCTCTTTAGCAATGTTGAAATAAAGGAACGTGTCACATGCATTCATTATGATGTTACAATATCATTGTAGTTTGCAGCGCTACAAGTTTACGGTTTATTTAGAACTGACCAGCTGTATAAACTCAAACAGATCCTTGCATGCTTTGTGTGTGTGGCTTACGATGTCCGCTCTGAGCGTTAAGTCAGACCCTAGGAGCTAGTAAAGCACTTCGGGATATATTAGCCTTACGTCTCCGGTCTGCAGCGAGTAGCCCTCGTAGCATCTGAGGAGCGGGGTTCTCGGCGCCCTGGAATGCAATATGTTCACACAACGACGCTCATTAAACAGACAGCAGAGTTGCATTTACAAAATTGCTTTCTCGACGACGAGGCAGAGTAATAACAGTTATTGTTTCCTCTCTCTAGTCCGATTAGCTGAATGCGTTAACAGCTGAGGGATATTAAATCTGTCATTCAAATGAATTAAAACCTTATTGAAAAAATTCTTGAGTGAAAAGCTTAGGTACTTCGAAGGGAAAACGCATGGAATGCAGAAGACATTGCGTAATAAATAACAAAAATTAGTTCCGCATCAAGAACGAATGTTTCAATTATGGAACATTCCCTGCAGCCTGGAAACTATTACAAGGTCGCTGACAATTATTTTGAGGGAATGCAGTTTATCAAAGAAATTGTAACCATCGATTTAAATTTCAATTGTTGTTAAATAGAGACAGCAAAGTTAAAAATAAAATAAATTCATAGACGATAGTGAGAAGATACTACAGTTGTGTCCATGAAGTTTAATTTACGTACATTTTGTAACTACAATACTTTTACTAGTAGAAGTAGAAAAGTCCTAACTCCTTTCTCATCAAAACAATAACTCTGAAGATTTCCATACGAGTTTTCCATGAAATACTAACATTGTTAATATTTGAGAATTAATATTAGCCTCGAATTACAATAACTCAAGTGTCTTGTTGGTTATTCTTGGTCAGTTTTATATATTTGTACAAGAATAATACATATATAAAAGCTTCTGAGATCTATTTTTGGAGTATTAGTATTGTCATCATATTTTTCGTTTAGATCGTAGTGAAAAAAACGCATTCAAAACAAAACGTTCGGACTCCGAGTATATTTACGGACTATATCAAGAGTTACAGTACTTGCAACTTGAGGAAAAATAACCAATTCCCTGACGAATCCTGACTTGAATCGGCCCCTTCAAGACCAAAAATAACACAAAAACGAAGGAAATGACTTGGCATCGAGCCAAGCGGATATGTCGATCCGAAGGTCAAAGGAAGTCAATTAGATCAGGGCCCCTCGCCGTCGCTAGAAAGTTGGTCCAATATCATATTTATGGTCAGTTATTAAAACTAGAATGAAACTCTCTCCTTACGTAGCCGAGGGCGATAGCTAGATTTGTATACAACTTTATTCTTCTCAACGAATTTCAAACATTTAAAAATGAAGCAGCATTCAGTCAGTAAAGTTAAAATATTTTTACTAGGAATTATCAAACAAGTTAAATCGAATGAAATCTCAAAAATAAGATAGAGATTTCAAAGTTCAAGTGATGGGGATTTAAAACTTACTACTGATTTCAAGGATCGAAATTGCCGAACTTCATAAGCGTAATAATTCAAGTTTGAAAAGCAAAAATGTCCTAAGCTTTAATTATAAAGTACATCTTGATTGAACTATTTTATAAAACTTTTGAAAATTCGTAGTAACAAAACTATAGCTGATATGCATATTAATATGGAGCTAAAGCACTTCAAAACTATTGAAATCAGGGTGCACTGCAGGACATTTTTCCATGAATAAAATAAATGTTGGTCTAACTATGTTTTGTTTTTATCTAGTTACATTGAAAGGAATTTGTAAATCAAGTGCTATTATTGCGTTAAACCCCAAAATAAAACGCATGAAATAATTTTGTTAAAAAATAGTCTTTTTTTGAGTTTCTGAAACGTTTCAGTGTGAAGAACTTCTGTATTATTGTTTTGTCTCTGCGTTTAATACGCGAGTCAACGAAGACGCTGTAGCTGACACACAACACGTCGAATGAATATTGAATTAAAATGCAACTTAATCAATCCTTAGCCTTTAAATGTTCTCACAATTATAAGATACACTCAGAAAGAACTTCAAAAATAATATACTCCACTTCCAATGCTTTATATTTGGTACGGATACACTTGCCGATATTTTAGTTTTTAAAAATGTCATGTATGGGATTAAAGATTAACATATGATAACAACTAGACGACACTACTGCTACTAAGAAAACATTAAATCAGAAGAAAAAATATAGAATGTTTTCAGACATAATACATTTAACCACAGCTGTTAAATTAACAAGTTTTCATAAAATGAAATGAATAATTTAAACGAAATTCAGTAATACCTGGGCATGACATGCTTCTATAGTTAACTCTCATAATTCACTTTACTGATGAAGTACCTACATACCCGACATACACCAGCATCGCATTTCTGACTGTCGGGAGTTCGTCCTGGCAGTTTTTGAGTTTCTCACAAACGAGATCATTGGGCCGGAGTTCCGAGACCTCTCCATCCTCTTCGATGAGGCTCCAGCCGGTCTCCAGGCACTTCAGGGACGATTTCGACAGCCCCGTGATGAATCGATAACCTTCGTCGCAGATGTAAGTCACTTCACTGGGACTGCACACATACTCGCCATGAATCAACAACACACAGTAACAAATTTCTACATTTTTCTGCTGGCTTAACTTCATGACGTGTTCTTAGGTGATTCGAGATCACTGAATTCTATGTATAGTTTTTCTCTGTCATTTTTATTATCCTAAGTGCTGTTCCATAATTGCCCGACCATTACCTACAAGATATTTTGGCTAATCAATTTTGCCGATATTATTTTATATTTGTCTTTAGGTATCTATTTATCTATATATTCAGATATACCAAAAAACACGAATACATTGTATATAGTTTCGATTTTTCTCTCGTTTCAGACTTTATTAATTAAATATCAGTTCAGTACCATGACCTGTCATTAAAAAAATATTTGAGCTGCCCTGACTTTTGCTATACTGTGTATGCACGAGTTTTATAATAACAATTTAGATAATGAAAAATTGCGAGTTAATGAAGAAAACACAGGATTGGTTTACTTCAGGTTTAAAAGTGGTGATAAATCAGGATAAATCGTTGACTGAAGTATAGAAAATCTACGCTGATAGATAAAAGACACATGGAAACAACTAACATTTGGCATTACTATGCTGCATCATTTAAGATTTTATCTACAGTACATTGTAACTTAGAGTTATAAGCCTGGAGAGCGGTTGGAGTATCATCGAAATTGATGAAAAGATCTCCGAATTCTAGTCCTAAGTGAAAGAATGCAGAAATTTCTTCCATGAGCAGGTTAGTTTTATACTACTGGGTCTGTTTTAACTGGTATATTTGAAAATTGACCGAAGTGTTCAATATGAGATAATGCTATTTAGTATTTCATTTATTATTTTAGTTAATTAATTTTCCAGTAAATCATTGAGTTTACATATGTTATAGAATGAACCCTGATGTGTTAGAAAGAAATAAATCCCATATTTTAAATCAGTAGTCTAAAATTGGATAGAAATAATCTCGAAATTTAAGTCATGACATCTATGTGGCCCAGTTTAATATTTCTTGCATCTCACCAACGTAATCTGAAAAAAGATGGTACCCTTTGTCCTCATTATGCTCTACACAATGAAAACCAGGTTTGCTTGTGAACATGTGACACTGAAAACTTTGAATCTGAATGTTACAACAAACGATAAAAAAACAAAAACTGATAGCGATAAGATAATTTTTCATAATATAACTAACAAGCATCAATCATTTCTTCACTGATTTTTTCATTTGAAAAGTGTAATAAACTAAACTGGAGTTTGTATGATCGTTTCAAAAAGACCTTGATCCAAGAGCAGTACATACCTCCTTTTTTCCATGGTTCCATTAACCACAGTCGTCGGTGGATCACTTGAACATAAAAAATCCGCGCATCTTGCACCCGTGGTCTTGGCAGGACAGTCGCATTTGCCAGGGCTGACACAAACACCTCTGTTCTTACAAGGAGGCTCACATTTCGGTTTGCAAGACTCGTGAGCTGAGATGGAAGTCTCAGAAATGTCCACCGAAATCGAAACCCAGAATCTGTTGACGCAATGAACCTCAAGGGGCGCAGAGCCGCCCACCAGCTCGTAGCCGTCGTGGCAGACGAGGAAGCGAGATCCTTCTTCGCTGTAATTTAGGCGATTGCTTACAAAAAAAATGCCAGATCCTGTGAAACCTTGAACAGTGCTAGCCGCTGAATACTTTCTCGAAAGTTAAATATCTTCATCGAGTGAATTTATTATTTGGGAACTATTAATTAAGAAGACAGAAAGCAATCATTTGTGCATCATTTGCTAGAGCCATTTTACGATTTAAAAAAAAAGTTGTGTAGAAATTGAATAAATTAGTAGATAGTGCCAATTCTTTTATTCCTCTCGTTCCCAACATAGTGCAATAGTTTATTGTAGGAGAAACTCGCACAGAAATTAAGCGATACATTATCCACTGGTCGTGAAAACCAGGTATAAAAAAAATTTTTTTGACTGTGCGGAGATATAATCGTCTAGAATCCATTGCAGTCGACCTATTCTCAACAAATTACATTTGGTCACCGTTTAATTGAAAAAGAACAATGCAGAGGTTAGAGGGACTACTGGATATTCAAAATTATTTCAGATGAAATTTAAGCACATTGTTCAGAGCTAACTTTCCGTTCTCCTGAAAAAGCAACTATTACACGAAAACCTAAAATTTTCCATCCAACCAGCCCCACCAGGACAAACCATTTACCTCGCTCAGTTCCCAGGCATACATCTAATAGATGAAAAGGCAAGAAATAAGAAAGATATGGGATATAAGAAAGCCCACCAAGTAGACGCTCTTTCTTCGTGTCAAAAGAAAAACCTAATTAAGCCCAGCGTTGCTGTTGGGTTTCCCAGCCTTTCTTATCAGAAAGCTGGTAATGATCATGAAATTAATCACTTTAGCTATTGCACAAAAATGAGCCATGGTTATATTACAAACTGCCAAGTCCAAAAAAACGGGTGAAAGCAATACGAGCCTATTTATTATAAGGATTGGCATCGAGACGTCAGATATTTTTTCCTGTGTGAGAGATGGTGTCCATAGAGTTGTAGTGCGAGCTGAACCCTGAAAGACGAGGTGACTACCTTCAAAATGCTCTAAAAAAGGAATTTCCTTACATATGGCTTTCTCCCACTCTTAATGTGAATTAAACATAACTAATGAGGAGTTGAGAAATAACAAAAACTAATAAAATGTGCAAAATATACCTAGCATCATTGATTTGTCGAATATCATTATAATTTATTGAGGTATGTTTTTTGAATGCGCTGTATATGCCGCATACATGATATTTTCACTTTATATTATAGTCATGTCATTTCATTCAATACTACATTTAATATTATTCAATGAGTAATATTACTGTGTGCCATGAGTTCTGTTACTGCGTATCACAAAGGATATTACTCTGTACCACGTGATATATAATGTGTGCTGCGAGTACTGAAACCTCAATAAATATGGTCAGCGGAAAAGCTATATTTCTTCTTCGCCTGATCTAAATTGTGTACTGAAGGACATCGCATAGACTGAGGATTATTAAACATTCAAAGGCAAGCGAGAGGAAAAACAGGATGCATCTCTACTAGTCTCAACACTTCATCAAAAACTATTCATAACACAATGAATCTTACGTCCTCATGATGTTGCCGTTGATTTCGGTAACGGAGGGTAGTTTACACGTGAAACGCTCGCACCGATCTCCCTCGTAACCGTCTAAGCACTCGCACTTTCCGACACCCGTACAGGTTCCTCCATTTTCACAGCCTTTGGGGCATCCTTCTTCGCAAATTTTGTCAATAGAAAATATAGAAGGCATTCTTGTGTTGCCATCTTCAACAATCCACACTCCGTTTTGGCAAGTAGTTTTTATTGTTTCGGAACCACTCTCGTAAAAGAAGCCTTTGGGACAGGTGTACTGCACTTCGTAGTTGTATTCCGTGCGCCTGATGGAAAGATTCAAAACATCGTAAAATTTTATGAAAAGGATATTTGTTTAAGTAAAGTCGCAGTCTGTTTGCATTTGAGCTTATAATATACCAATATTACAAGAACTTCGACAGATATGTTTGCATTTGGATTGGAAGCGCTGCTGGACAACCTTTGTTAAATTGGAAAATGAAATGTTTTTGACACAGAAATGTTTGTCGCACCGGTGAAAAAAGCTTATAAGTTTCCAACTCATCTTCAAATAAATTCACACATTATTAAGCAGAATTAATTTATTTAACACTAGTAAAACGGATGAGAACGCTTAGAATATTACACTTCTTGCTAATAAAATCAAATTAACTTCAAATAAATCCCTCATTTTTCAGATTAAGCTAGAGGCAACGAGACAGTATTATAAATTCCCTAATAGCTTGAAAATAGAACAAAATTAGCTGACCGAATTAGCTTGCAGATCAATTCTCTCGTAATTCCAATATAAGCCAAAGTTTCATGTTCAAGCTGATTGCAATCACGTGATGTCAGACAGAAGCATATAATATTCAATCTATAGCCTATTAAAATGCACTTACAAGAAAACGTAACATTCCTGGTCCTTGAAAACAAATATATTTTCACATGCACCTTTTCAACTTATTTAACACAATGAATATGGCTTACACTGTCGGTAAATTACAGAGAGTATAATGTGCTCGTACTTCTAAACCAGGGGTCGGCAAAGTGGTCGATATCGACCCCTGGGGGTTGAGGGTTTATAACATTTCTCTTTATTTTTGATCATCAAAAATGTCAATAATGGTTTAATATTTTTTTTCACCTACTTGTATGTGTGTGTGCATGGAGGGGGTCGATGTAAATACAAATATCCTATAAAGGGGTCGACGGGTAAAACAGTTTGCCGACCTCTGTTCTAAACGTATCGTAGTTCAGAAGTAGATAATCACGCTTTTTGAATCCATGTTATTTCACTGTTCATGCATTCAATTGAGAAGCGTAGCAAAACATTATATGACAGTAAAGAATGTTACTCACTCAAAAGTAACAGTTGAGTGACGTGGAGCTGCAGGTCTTAGAGCCACGTCGCAGTCTTCGTACTCACAAAACTCGCCTCTGAAGGGATGGACGCAGCTGCAGCCTCTCATTCTACCCATGCACGTACCTCCATTCTGGCACGCTGCAGTGCACTCTGAAATGCGTACTACCATGTATTAAATTGAATCAAAGGTGAAACACATTGTTTTGGAATTAACGTTGAGGAAAATTTAGCCTATCGATTCTTTCAGTAACCATAGGGGAGACGAATTCTATTAAACTATAAAGGGAATGTATTGTACATATATTCTTCACTTTTTGAAATAACTAAAATTACATGCAAGGTGATTCATGGTGCCCATTTTTCATGCGTAACAAAACACAAGAATATGAAATGAATAGTAAAGACCATGTAATAGAAGAAACAAATAGCACTATAAAGACAAGAAAAATGTAAAAAGTGAAAGGCCTAAGTTGACTCTATGAATTCATTTGAGATTACATTCATCTCTACTTAAGTGTTCTTATGTACTCGAAAAATAAGTATTATAATCATCATAAAACTTCATGAATGGAAAAGAGTATTTTTCTTTTAATTAAAAGGTACTCATTTTACAGGCATGAAAGTTTTACTAGGTAGGGGTGTCCAAATAAGTACAGATAAGAATTAAGAAATTCGTATGATCTCGCTACAGCTCAGCAAGACAAATACTTCCTAATGAAAGTATGAATACCTCTCTTTAGCCTACATTCTAATTGGATAGTAGAATCGCTATTCAAAACAAATCTCTAGGCATTGGAGAAGATATCGCATTGACGCTAAAGCTTTCTGTCAGCTAACCATAATTCGGTCGTATCAACAACTAAAACAAAACAACCTATTTAAACGTGGTTAATACTATGTCGTCTAATAATTGAAGCTTCCCTTAGCGTAAGAATGGAAGGTAATTCCATGTTTCCCATTATTTTTTCATTCCATGCTTAAAATCATCTGCGACAGTAACTCAATAAAAAATTATAAGAATTGTTCATATAAAGTAACTAATTTCTATCAAAAAATTAGAAGTAGGCGTAAAAGGGCGGTTGTGAGTGCAGATTGTGGATTGTTAGGTCTTGATGACAGTTTTGCTTGGATCTCATCCTGCTTCCCCACTTTTTGCTCGAGGAATCAAGATCAGGCAGCGTCATAGGAAAAACAAAGGTGAAGCAAAAATGGCCAGTTGGCATTGAAGTCAACACAAAACTTTTTACACAAGGCATGCGAACTTCAATTCAAAGTTAGTTGCAAAGTTCCTTGTTGAAAAAATATTGTTTGTTTGGCGTTTTGAGCCTGTGCGATGTTGAACTTGTCTTTACGCCCTTTCGGGAGGAAGGAAAGTGCAGGCAATGTTTTTTTTCGGAAATGACAACTCACCTTCCACGCAGTCATAATATTTTGGATCTTCCACCAGTGCATTCGATAATTGTTTAATCCACTCTCCCTTGAAGCACCTGATCTCTCCTTCATCCATCTCCGCATGATGAATGAAGCCTTCGTCGCAAACTTGTATAACGTGGCCGTCACTAAAGGAAAATCAAGTACAATTCATTGAGGCTCTTATGGGTTTAAAATGTTTCCATATTTTCTTTTAAAATTGAGTCATTCCAGAGCTGTCACGTCAGGAGCCTTTCATCGTCATCATCTACTGTACCATTCAGTGATCTCGGGTAAACACACGAATTTAAAAACATGCATCAAAAGCATCGTTAAAGCCTCGTCATGAATACTCACACCGGAGAAATTGTCAGCTGAAGTCACAATATTTTGAAAATAGACATGAACAATGCTTGTAGCAAAGCAAATTACAATGAAAGAAGTAGCCTGGTGACTTGAAAAATTGAAACATTCGACCGATTGTCTACCGAGTAAAATGTCTGCTAAGCTTATGATTATATAACAGTATAAAAATGTTTACTAACATAATCTCAACTCAGATAAAAACTTGTAAAAAAAAACTACTTCAGCCAAACCTAGACTACGAACGCCTACATAAAGGTTTCAATATGAATCCATCACTGATGGCATTGAAAATGGTTTATTTTATTCCAGTCTCTATAGCGTAATTATCACTAGCTAATGTGACCATTATAATTATACTAAAGAAGTGATATATAACACATTTTCCTATGAATAGTAGTGCAGGTTATTTTCGCTATTTAAAGTTAGAATTATTTAAAACTCAAAAAATTATGAGTACCAAGTTGAAAAAATTGTTACTATCCGAGGATCTTAAGGAAAAGTTCAAGATAGTCTTAATCCTGCGTGTATTTCAGTGAAAGTACATTTGAAAACAATCCTTTTCCTTGAACAGGTCAGACCTTGTCTGAAATAACCTGTTTGTGTAGCTGAGATATTGTACTGTCTTTTAAACAGACCAATTATCTTACATTAACTCGAAATGTCCGTGCTCGAGCTTAGGATACACATTGGGGCAGCCGATGTTCTCGCAATAATCTCCCTCGTATTCAGCAACGCACAGGCACGTGTCAAAACCAGTGCATTTGCCTCCGTTCTGGCACGGTATTGTGCATCCTGGATGGAAGGACGTTCAGTTAATAGAACAGTTTTTTATTTGGCCTGCACACCTATTTTCGTTTATATGCCGAGACTTGTGATAGAAGTCAAGATTTAGTGAGGAAATAACATATATTTTGGTAATTCTAGTAGCGTATAAGCTACTCTGTCTGAACCTGTGAAAATGTTAATGATGAAAACAACTGCACGTTATGGCCATCAATTTTATCGAGGAATGTTTTTCTTATCATACTTACAATTCTTTCCCATGCAATCTCACAAATTGATCAACGAGCATAGCACAATATTTGAACGTTCATATCAGTTTTCTGGTAATTCCGAGTAGAACGAAAAGCAATTTTCGACCTGAAAGATCCTTTTTTCACAGTAGCGGATACCTTTCCTCTTTCTGTACAATCATTTATACAAGAGAAAAAGTTCGTGCTACGACCTACAGACACCAGGAGAAAGCTATACAACTATCAAACTTTTAATTAAAACTCCAAAACTGATGAGTTACATTCTGTTAATTGATTTGTTTTACATTTTCAGAGATGGCTATTAACCTTAATGTTTTTACTGTCGTGAAATAAATTATATAAGGATTTCTCCCACATTTGGGATTACGATAAAATATTGATAATTTATTGTACAAACGGTGCGTAAAATTACATAGGACCTTAGTAGAGCAAGTAAGGCGCAAGAGTGTGCGTTATGGAGATGAGTAGAAGAACTCGCCCGTTGAGTTCACTCATTTGAACGTGCTCAACCACACGTGACATGGAGGGTGTCCCAGCAAAAACCGAGTCTTTCCTTATGCTAACAGAACAAAATCTGAAAACACTAGGATGTTGAAATTTTGAAACTGTCTTTATTTAAAAGGAAAACACTTGCATTTTATATTAATACTATGGGAATATAATACCCTCTAAACGTTGTTGGATAGATTTTCTGTTAATTATTACATACATCAATGAAGCTCCTTTTATCCCAGATATACCTACCAGTATTCTAGACTCTACTCTAAAAGATACCAATACATAGTAACAAAAGTTCATTTTCTTTTTTTAGGCTAAATTCCCAGGCCATCATAAATACATACATTACCTTACCAGCCCACACCTTCGTCCTTGACTATGAGAGGAAACTCGCGTTCAAGAAATTATAAGACGAATCGTCAAAGCTTGTATCTATGTATCTGTTATTGTAATATAGCCCACCAAACTTCAATACCGTGCTCCTTGTATTTCAATCGTAAAAATATTTCCGAGTTTTATTCCTTCCCCTAATATAAAGGCATGGAACATTATAATATAGGTGTAGTGTAGCCTATCCTACTCAAATACAGTATATCGTCCTGTATGTATGTTTATATGATGAGTTGCTTACCATAAGGGTGAAGATGCTCAAAACAAGTGTAGAGTAACTGCCGTACTCAGTTTGCAAAATGAAATTACCATAACATGACGGCTTACAGTATCGCTCAACTAACGGGGCTAAAAAAATCAAGCTAAGCTGTGAGATTTCGGTCCCATAAACGGCTTTTTTCGCTGGTGGCTTCTTCACCCTCTTGGCATGGAGTAATTTTTATAAGCTGTGCTCACAAGTCTAACATTTTCACTTCAAGTCAGCCACGATACTTCTATCCCTCAGTCCTTATTTCCTAAATTTTGAAAAGTTTTATTGCACCCTAATCTCAATTGCTCGATTTATAACCATATTCATGGACATAAATAATTAAAAATTTATCTTCTTCAATTGTAACTATCTTGATTCGTACAACCATTATCCTAGTATCTTCATTTCTTACATTTTTCCTTACTTTACTCGCCCTTGTATACTACTGCACAGTCCGTCTTAGTGTAGGCACCCGTTCAAAATTTCTTCCCGTAATTATTAGGCTAGTTAATTTTATTTGCAAGTAAGGTTCATGCTTGTCTTCATTCACTACAATCAGCAGCACAATTGTCTAACATCCCTCACAAATCACAGCGCTCACATCACGTCCCCCGGATACTCGTTTTCTATTTACTCATTGCGGCTCACAAAGTCTCTTCCAGCCCTCATGCGCATTGCATCAGTCGCAATAGGTCACATAATAGTAGTATACATTATTACGACCCATACCACTGAAGAGTTGTAGCATAAACAGCAAGTTACACCTACACCGTTCCATAATTTTAGTTATCTCAGTTACAGCTTTAAGTTCACGTTCAGCTTCTCACGTTATATTCTTAGTTCTTACCTTCCAAGCACTGAGGAGTTACTCCCACATTGTCTCCTTGGGCAGGAAAGGCCCAATTTCCATTTTCACAAACTGCAGACATTTCACTCAGTCCGGAACTAAAGAAGTAACCTTCGTCACAGATCACGCTGTAGCCATTTTCCCTGGAAGAAAAAATTAATTGAAGTTCCTAAATAGAGAGACAGCAATAGAATAGTTTAAAATTTATACATGAGCTGTTAAATTTGTATTTTTAAATAAGTGATTACTTGGCTAGTTTCATAAATTCAATGAAATAAATTATACCCCAAAACCAGTCAGACAGACTACACTGATGTAGATATGCACTGCTGCAGATGATAATACCACGATTCTATGTAGTTAACGTCACTATTATTTGCATTTCACCAAAAATCAGTACTCTAGGTCATTACTTAGAATTTATTGAACTTATAATTTCAAACACTCTATACGTTATTAAGTACATAATAAAGAATTTAAAACTCAGTTTCCAGGCACAGATTTGATTCAACAAATTGAAAAAACACATTATTCGAGTAAATGGACAACAATATTCGTACAATTAGCTCAAAGGGAACAATGTTTTATAGTCGATGGCATGACCTTTGATCGCGATAACTTCCATCAAACTGAATTCATACTTTTCTATCAAATTTGTACTTGTTTCTCATCCAATATTTCATACTTCAATAGCTACATATTTTAATCCTTGAAGGGGTTTTGGAGTCCGATGATATATTCAAACTTCTGAATTCTTGTCGCAGATTTTCAAGTAGATTCAAGGCATCTTGAATCTACTGCCAGACATCGATGGCCATGGCAAAACTGTAATTTTATTTCTCTAGAGCAAAGGTTCTCAACCTGGGGTACATGTACCCCTAGGGATACGTTTGATTATCTAGAGGGGTACATTTAATGTTAGCAATGGAAAAAAATGTTTATACGTTCTTTATTTTTCAAAATTTATGTAAACTGTATCAGTGAATATACTCTTTTCAACTATCTTAAAATTCAGAGTTACATGCTGATTTGTCGAAACACAGAAGGGGTACAAGTTCAGAGAAAGGTTGGAAACCCCTGCTCTTTTCAACGAAACTCGTCGTTAAATGATTTCATCGTTAACTGAATATTCACAATCTCAAGTAGTGGCATACATAATAGTACCATCTAAAATCTATGTATAGTCAAATTACCCTGTGATTTTACACATACAATTCAGCAATCTTTTTTATCGTTCTAATTAGGTATACTTATTAAGAACTTGAAAATATTCTTAAATTACCAACAGTAAATAAAAATTTTCGTTATGCTTGTACATTTTACGTGCAAAGGTTCTTCCTAAGATGGTCTCCTACTCTAGCTTATTGTCATGCGCGGATGTTGTTAGTACGGCTATAATTAATCTGACGAAATATAGCTTATACCATGTCCTCAATATTTTGCGATTTATAAATCATTTGACATATTATTGGCAAAATGTTTAAATGATTTTAGAGGCTTGAAGAATACAGGAGATGTCAACTGCTTTGATTTATTCAAAAGTTAATCTGACTGTCCGGAGCTACTACATCTTTCTGAAAATTCTTAGCCAATGACTGATGAGACAAGGGAAAGATTTTGGAAATGCTGGGCTCATTGTTGGCTTCCGAGACCAAAAAGTTCATTGAAGTTTTTCTGAAACTACGTTCGTTAAGAGAAACCATATTCATTAGTCCAGATAGAGGATGAGTCGTTCTCCTTTCGAGATGAAGTTAGGAGCTTTGGCTGCCAGCCAGTCCTATGTTATTCGGGCTCTGTGAGCAAGTGCAGAGCATCGCTTGAACTACAAGTTTTTTACAGCTCAGAGATATGACGATTTCACAACCAACTTAACGAAATTTTCTTTGTTATGATTTACGGAGGGCACCACAAGAACTAGGTCAACTCTAGTCTTTGTGATCACGGTCCACTCTATCACAAATGTCTGAGTTTTTTCTGTACACTAACTCAAAATCTCCGTCATGTTGTTGTTTTTGTTATGCTCAAAGTATTATTTTAAGCTAAACCATTTTTTCAGTGCTAAAAAGTAGGTTAGGAAACATGCTAAATCACCGAGGGCAGACGTGGATTTTACGTCAGCATGGTATCATCTTGGACTTTCGAGAAAGCGAGTTTCTCGGCACTAATACAGTCACAATTTAAGCCGTTTGCACAGGGTGCAACAACATAACTTCCTTTTTTCAAAGCACTTTGCTATAAAAAATGAAGTTATCTTGTTTAACTTTGTAGAGCAAGCTTATCAAAGTTTGTGTCTCATGCTATTTTTTGATAGACTTGTCCTGGTCCACGAGGATTCAATTGCATTGTAGCATTTTACGACGTTTTGCTTTATTCACCAAACATTAGCATTGGATTACTTCTTTATGACTAATCTTAACATGTTTTCTTCCAAACGCGATTCAAAAAGATTTCGGTCAATCGCTGAAACACTTAACATTTCCAAACGATTAACCAATATAACGTGTAAACGGATATCTTACGGCAAAGTACTTGGTGAAAAGTAATTGCAGTTCATTACATAGTTTCTCAGGTAAAAGACTGAAGTACAGATAGAAACTGAGTGTTATCTCAGTAATCAAAGATTCTTTGTCCACGTGCTATTCGATAACATATTTGAACATGCATATTAATTGATTCTAGATGTAAAAATTTTGATATCAACAATCTCTTCAGCATTCATACTAAGATGAATACGCATCTTCTTATACGTGTCATACGTACAGTACGTATTATCTCAGTTGGCTGAAAAGTTTTCAACCAACCATTCTGACTCATCTATGGTCGTAATTGTTGTTTCTTTTGAAATTTGTCTAGGCTCTGCATGTTCTCCATGAAGCGCATGTTCTGATAGATGATACATTTTGGCCCCATACAACACCAAATGTCCCTAAAAGCCAGCCTCTTCTTTTTTATCATAAAAAATCTGAACATAACTCTTTCAAAAATGGAGAGATATCGAAATAAATAGAAATAAACTTAAATACCAGTCCAAGTAATATGAAAATTTGAGATACATTAAACCCTCATTTTATGGCTAAATGATATTTATTGATTTTATTTTTTTTTTGGACATTTTTCTACTTCAACGGACTAGTTTATTATGCCTTTATATATGTTTATGGGATTGGAAACAATTTATTTTACAGAATCATATTCTGCTATTACGGCAGAAAATGAATACATTGTGTAGTTTGACAACATAACACGCTAAGGTTTGCTTGAATGACGCGTTTTTCATTCTACCACGGAACAAGATTCAAATTCATCTAAATGAACGATCCAAGAAACACGACGGATTCTCAAACATGAACTTTAATCTTCTATTTTCATGGAGGTTTAACAGAGAATTTCATTCAAGGGTTTCAATGGTGAATTCTGCGCAGGGCAGTCAATGGGATTGTCAAGTTATTGGATTTCGTCCCGTTTGCTGTGAGCGTAGGAGCAGTATGAGAATTAAACAGACTTGAGAAAAGCGGCTTGAATTCAGGATTCTTTGAAGTGTACTACAAGTGAACGTGGATTCTGCGCATTTACTTGCATATTTTTTCTCAGTTGCGATAGAAGTTCATGTGCTTCCGGCGAACTTAATTAAAATCACATTAAAGCTGACATAGTAAATAAAAAGCACCATTAATGCAGTTTCACATACCTGGAAGCAAATATTTTAAACTTGTCGTAAAAGTATCGTAAATTAGTGCAAAGCTTGAAAAGGATTTTTAAAGCCAAATAATATAAAATTCAAAGATCATACACACTTTTCAGCAATAAAATCGTTAATGGAGAAACACAAATGAGTATGATTTCCACATTTTATAATGTGTTTTTTCTTAAATCGAAGCCTCCTCTGAACTGCTTTCAAAGAGCTTCTAAATACTGACATCAGAGTATGCACAAATTCCTAAATTACCACAACCATCAAAATATTCGTAAAGAGACTAATTTTATTTAGAAGAGATATCAAGCACATATTGTTTATGATAGTAGAGTACGGAGATCAGTGATAGAAAGCTTTCAGATTTTAGTTTTTCAAAACTTCTATTTTTCAAATTTCATAAGATGAATTCAGCAGATAAATATTACATAATTCCTTCATGGAAAAGGAAGTAACGCATATAAGAAAATATTTAGTGTAGTAGGTATATAGAACCGACATGTATATTCATATGATTTTCGATATAACCCGCACCGGAGTGAAGAAGATTTTTCAGTGTTCCACTGATGTATTCAGCCGTCAATAAGCCTGGAGATTTAAACTATGCAAAAATTACGTGGCTGAGACTCCTTCAGTAAAGTAGTCTACAGGGTAAAGCTAAAAAAATTTCCGGAAAAGGAAAAATGGTATCCTAAAACAACAATCTGGGAGGCTGAGCTATTGGATGATTTCCAAGCATCAGAAAAGCTCTCTAAGTACCAATACTCTGTCATTCTCAAGTGGAAGCCGCTGACAACCTTCTGCGTTCAGTAGATCTTCCGAAGATTTTCATGAAAACTTTCAAGGCAAATGCTGAGTAAAACAAGCGATGACTCGCTTGCAGCTTTAAGAATGTTTTCTGGTAGTAAAAACTTCGGTGTCTAGGCAGACTTTCAATACAGAACAGAAGTGAAATGCGTGATATGAAGACGTACAAAGACGAATAAATACATACAGACGCATAAATACATACAGAGAAACATATTGAATTCATAAATGGCATCCCCTAACCAAATACAGTAAAACAAATATTGAATTGCTAGGCTTGGACTCTGTTCGCCATACCTGGAATAAAGCAGTGCCTGTAACCTAACACGATCTCTTCCTTACAAGGGAGAGAAATTACATACTGAGAATATCATTCTAACCAGAAAGTTCCAACAACCTCAGCGAGAGATAAAGTAGAAAAAGTAGATATTAAAAAAGTAGTAGATTTTTAAATATTCTATATTTCATCTCTACATTGATATTTCAGAAGAAAATCAGTTTCCAAGCAAAAATTATAGCACACCGAGAAAGTAACTCGTATGTGATTCTATTAAAATCGTACGAACGTTCTAGAATGACGGAGTGAATCGCTAGACTTGTTTTCCATAGAAAACTTGTTACCAAATTCAAGAATCGGATTAATTTGATAAACCTTAAGAATATCAATGATTTGAAGACGACTTGACATGAAAACTGGGCTAACACATCATCATAGCACACCAGTAAAAAACAACAGGAAGAGAAACGTACAGTTAAAAAATATCCAAAGTTCGCCAAGTACAAGAAGCTAAAAATGAATTTGCATGTGTACTTTTCCCATCTTTGTTTCAAATTATAATATACAGAAAAAAATTACTTAGTTTTTCTATGATTCTTTAAAACAGATGGACTTGTACTTATTCGTGTTCATAAGTAAATTTGATAAAGTTCAATATTCATGAATGTATGTGTAACATAAATGTAGCCCCACTGCAAATGTGAAACATTTGCTTACATAACTACAAAACGCACCTGATTTAGTACTTGTTAACTTTAGAATGGCGTTCCTCGAGTTTCTATTAAGCTCTTAGTGTTTTTTTGTCATAAATATGCCAATATTGCATTATCTTGAATATTCACAATTTTGCCTCAGCTAGAATAGACTTTTACTAGCTGCAAAAGATATAGCTACAAGAAACGTATTAGAAACAAATTACAAAAAATAATCTGATTCCGAGCGTCACTACTGAACATTAGATTGTAATTATATCATTTGCATTACTCACCTTTTGTTTATGGAACCACGTGCAATATCCACTAATGCGCAAACTTGGTTTTCACACAACAATCCTTCGAAGCCCTGAGGACACTGGCATGTGTTCTTTGCGATGCAAGTGCCACCGTTCTGGCAGTCGTCCACGCAGTGTTTCGTACAGACGTCACTCACGGGGTAGGTGATGCTTACATCCAGAGGCAATTGAGGGAGAGGACCCTGGTCTTGAAGTCGCAGAAATATAGAAATTGTTAATGTTTTGAGCTCGTTTCCTACTCCATGTTACATTTTCCATATTAATGGGAAATATTAGCCTTACGAAATTTTTAGTTAGAACCAGTGCCTCAAAAACATTGGAACCTTAGTAATCTTAGCGTTATCATCTCCTACTGAGCATTTTATTTTGTCGCATATGTGACCAAATCCTAGGAAAACTTCAGCCAGACGAGGGCCAAATATTCGGAGAAACTGTAATAACACTGACTGCGAATAATAGTATGCTGTCAAGTCATAAAAAATTCAATACTTCCAATACATCCTGTGTTCATATAAGAAACGCCTACAGCACGCGCCTTCTTACGGACGTGACAAATTAGTTCTTAGAAATCCGTGCTGCATAGCCCATGCCAGTGCTGCAAAAATGAACAGCTTCACACTTGAGACCTAAACATTACTGGCATTGTCACGACATCAATAATCCAGTGCAGCCATCGTGCAATATGCAGTTTGTAACATTTTGTCAGATACTGCTAACGGCACCGGTAAACATATTTGGGATATCACTCATGCTATAAAATTACGAATGAAAAGGATTAAGTAGCAAAATTTCTGTACATTTTTCTTGTTCACTAGACATGATCTAGATAAGCAGGCTTACTAAAGTTTCAGTAAGTTGTATGTGAGGCGTAATTGCTATTTTGACAAAAAAAATGCTAAAAACTATAACGTAGAGGTTCTTAGATCGTCTGTACAATCAATAATGAATTTTATGGCGAAAATTATTAACGTTAGAAATTTAAGATCACTAACGCAGCGGGCTGACTGTACAACTTAATCGATTTCATTAACTAAAATTAATATTATTCGAACGAAGCCCCAGATAAAAATCATATACCCAGGCCTCTTTCATTCACTGAGGAAGAACGCTATCAGGAACTCAAGCTCATAGAATGAATAGAACTGCTAGATCTCTCGCCTCGCTACATGCTTCTATATTTTGTATTGAATAGTTGAACCTGCTAACCAGTTCAAGTAAATACTCCAACATAGAGTACAGAATATTTCTAGCAAAGCTGGATGGAAGATGCTAATTAGATTTCAGTGTAATAGAACTAGGATAAAAAATAAGTTTCGAGGAAATGTTGCATGTGATAATACTGATCTATGAAATTGTGGATAAATTATAATTACGAATCAAACTTGACCAGACATACTAATAATTCCTGTGCTGAATCCTTGTAATATTCCCCGTCAAGTTAAGTGATTTATTATGCTAAGGAGTTGCAATTTCACTCACTCCATGACTCTGAGGGGAAGTCTGGGCTTCCCTTAGGGCTGTACCAGGAGCCCTCGATGCAGAGCACCTGGACTTCAGTCCTGCCAGTCCCAGTAGAGAACCCGGCGTCGCACTCCAGAGTTGCCGAGTTTGGATCAGAAACACTGAACAATAGAAACATAATTTACATCTTGAACGTCCATCCAGAGTCATCAATTGAGTTATGAATGATGAGTATTATGAGGATTTAGATAGAATAGCAAAACATCTGAGTTTCCCGAACCAAGTAATTAAGAACATACTTGAGAATAAGTAATTAAAAACAGTTCAAACTCCTGATAAGTCACACGCTGCCCTACAACTCTAATCAAAATTTGTCGATTTCATTGAAATTCATTTACAGCAATGATCATTTAGTGAGGTTTATTTGGATCATGTTTGAACATTTATTTCATTTTTGCTTGCTTTCTCAAACTCAATCTATACACAAAATAGATATAGAAGACATTTCTTCAAGTTATTTTAGAGATGAGTGAGTAGTTATATTTCTCCGTTATTTATTGCACGAGGCAGAGCCAGATATGAAATTGACAGCAAAATGATTCATAAGACGCAGCTCGCGCCATTCACAGTTTCACTGCACTGAATGAAGTCACAGGGTAAGACTTGTACTTTTCCTCCCAATGTATCTCAGATCATCACAGGGAACAATTCAATTTTCTTTCCATCTGGTCTTGTAACATCTATCTAGAAATGTGCTTTATTCACGGCAAATCTGAGGCAAATTTTGAATGACCATTGTAATGTGATGGAATCTTCAAAGTTCATACAATTTAAATTTCATTGAACTCTATCGATTTTGTTCATATACGCTTTTGTTCCCTCCTTGAAATAACTTGTCAATACATTTTATTCAAAAGTACTCAGATGAAATTTGGATTTAAATAAAGCAAATTTCAGTCGATGGATCATTTTTACTTTTAAATGTTTCAAAAGTCACTGCAAAGACTTAGTTACACTCTTTATTAACCCTTTATTGATGAAAAAACATAACCTCTAATGATTTGCGTAAGTCTGATACTCACTTGAAGTGTAGGATGCCATTGGTAACAGTAGGGTTTCGAGTACAGCTTTTCGAAGCACAGAATTGGCCTTCGTAATTTTCCTTGCAAGCACACGTGTTTATTCCTACACAAACGCCTTGGTTTTCACATTTTTTCACGCATCCTTCCACACACTTTATTTCAGTGTTAGAGGCAACGACTGAAGTTCCATCATCTACCCGGAATATTGAGTCATCAGCGGCGACGTAGATGCCCTCTGAGCACACCACTTCAACAACACTGATGTTCTTCCAGATGAACATGCCAGAGGGGCAATGCAAGAAAAGCGAATCACCATCCCTGGAGTAGAGATAAATTAAAAACTATTAAAAATCTCATTATCAGTTAATTAAATATGACAGGAATTTATGATTAATGAATTATATTATTGATACCATCTGGGCGAAGACTTAATAGGATCTTCAATTCGAGCTAAACTTACGGGCAACAACCCATCGGCAACGCAGGGTAAAAATGAACTTAAACTAACTACCTCTGATATTTTCACAAGTGAAATACGTGCCTTCTTTGACGTCTATATGCAAATGAACTTAGCTTTTTTCATTATGACTGACAGCATACAAACCGCACTGGCCTGAGAAACAATTTTTTTGAACAATAAAATGTTAATGAAAACTATACTGTTGATGTACAACTAAGCTTAACAGATCATCGTTCAGCGCACCCAACGACAGGAAACTTCTCTAGTGTTACAAGAGAACTAGTACAGTAGAATTCCTTTAAAGCGGCACTCGGTGGTCAAGCTTTATATATTTATTCATTATGTTTTTTTCTTCTTTAACTGTTTTAAGCAATTGATGTTTTCCCTTTATGTTTAGCATGTCTATGAATTGTATGTGGTTACTTGGGTAATATTAACCGGCAAATGCAAAGCCCCATGGGTGCCGGTTAAAAAGACCTCTACTGATGTGGTTTAAAATCGGAACCAGTGCGGGATGACAAACTTTATAACAGCTATATTCACAGAAATCTAGCATTGTCATGCAAAATGATAATTTCTAATTATTAACAAGTTATTTAAACAAATAGTGGATGATGTACTTTAACACGTTGCATCCGATTGCCCGGCAGGTGTAAATCTTCACTTCGTACATATTATTACTAGAAGGCACTGTAAAATTTACAGAACCTAACCTAAGTGGCCCACATACGTACCACTTCGGAGTCAACGTGTTAATTCGTCTAGTCGAATAATTGCTTCCAATGAACCTTTCCATCGCAACTGAAAATATAGCGGAACAGTTAAAATTTCGAGTAACCGCAGAACTTGACCTCCATAAATGTGCTGCGTTTTGTGTGAGCACCTCAGGGCGGATGAAACTCGAGAGGGTAACTTGGCCTGTCTGACCTCTGCCACCCAAACTTTCTTTTCTAATTTTCCACAGAATTAGTTTGGGAACGGTAGAAGTGCACTGTCAAGTCTAGCTAAGATTGAGTTTTTTTCATTCAAGGTTACTTCAGCACAAATCGAAGACGCCACTACTACTTACCGCAAGAATATTGTAACGCGTTTTCTAACCAGTAAAAAGACTAAAGAGATTCCAATTTAGTTTAAACGATAAACATATTAACACGTTGACTCCGAAGTGGTACGTATGTGGGCCTTTTAGGTTAGGTTCTGTAAATTTTACAGAGCCTTCTAGTAATAATATGTACAAAGTGAAGATTTACACCGGCCAGGCAATCGGAGGCAACGTGTTAAGAGAATTATTATCTGAACGTAACGCATAATCATAAGCCTTTAGCTTCTTGTTACATATGAAAATGTTTAATAATTTTTGTTTAAAAATTTTGTTGCTAGTCCTTTTGCTACGAAATCAGCAAGCGAAATTTGTACATGATTAATTTTCAACTACTTAGTAAATGCCATTGATAGGTAATTCAAAGGCATCAAGAGTACGGTAAGATTAAATTACATAAGTACGTAACATCAGTCACAACGAAACTATCAGTGATTTTATAATTACTACGCTATGCAGTTCTCTCATTAACGATAAGCGTGAACTTCTCACGTAGAGCAGGATGAATCCTTATTTAATGTCACCCAATCGTCCACGTTTTAACTAAGACCGTCCTGCTGTGTAACTCGGCACAGTGCAACAGTTGGTCAGACATGTCTGACTAGGACAACATACCTGGAAAACTTGCTTCCAGATAACGGCTTTCCAATTCACAACCCTCCTCAAAAATAGAGAAATATGACAACGCACAATAAAAAAACAATTACTGGGAACTCAAAACGTATTCAATTATGGGGGCTAATTTTTTGAATGACTTAGTGCGTTTTACAAGTTTTTCCATGCTCCATATTGTGTTATCTTGATTTGATGTCGAATTTTGGCCTATATATTGCAAGGTTATTTTCGAAATTGGAAAAAAATTAGTTAACTTGAACTTCAATACGTAGCTATAGTGAAATTGCCATGAATATAAATATTATCTATACTCAAATTATCATAGGGATTTGAGAGAAAGTACAATCAACTCATAAAACGTTTTCACCTGAACAAATTCGCTTCTGTTTGGGCTACACAAGCCCTCTGCTCACACGTAGCGCCCGTGTAGTCGTCCGTACATTTGCACGTTTCTGGGGCATCACAAACACCGCCGTTGAGGCACGGCTTTGAGCAGTACGGTGTGCAGGAGTTCTCAGAGATCTCCTCTCCAGAGGCCTCTAGAATGTATCGGCCTTCCGTGCACGATATTAAAGACTCACGCACATTGCTTGAAGACTTGGCGTTCGTTATCACAAAGCCCTCGGAACAAGTTAGTTCATCAAGTGATTGCGATGGAGAAGTTGCTGTTGTCTTAACAAATCTGTTACGAAAAAACAAAATAAGTTATAAAAAGTTTAATCATAAAGTATAAATTTTTTTAGCTCCAGATTAAAAATGAAGTGCTTATTGGAGAATAGGTAGGTATGATTTCAAGCACATTTTGACGGTTCTTCTCCCGTAGCGATTTTGAAATTGCATAGATTATAGCCACACTCCGTGTAACGCTGGCAGGCGATAAAAGAAATTTTTTTGTTCCTGGTCACATTACATTTAATTCCTGTGGTTTTCGTAATGTTTGTCATTCATTGGTTAAATATATTTCTACAATACATAGTTTTTATCCAGTATTATCCTAGTAAATCAAATACCATTCGAAGTGATGTGATGCTTTTGTATACTAAATATTAATGGCTAGTTTTTCCAACTATACAACTCTAAAATTCTATTCAGCATTCAGAAATATACCAAGCATTGCCAAATAAAACATTTTCTTTGAGCATTGTAAAAAAATGACTCAACCCTTTGGAGGGAATAAATCGTTTTGCAACAGTCATTGCATTCTTTCACTACAGTCATATAACCACCTAATCATGTTAGAGCTGAGTTCAAGTGTGCAGAAACTTTAAAACAGTTCAGTATATAATTTCTTCTAACTCTCACTGTATCATTTGTAGTTATTACGGTTTATTATGAGTTAAACTTTAAGCATCATGAACTTCTTAACCTCATGAAGTCACAGGACTTCACGAGTATAAAAATGCAAACATAATGCCTTTACATTTTGAATAAGTTGCTAAATTAACATTTGCTACAGAAGAAAAAAATATTTGTGAAAGTAAGAGTGAACATAGATTATAAGTGAGCTTACGCTTAACACCGTCGGCTGTCGTGTTCGAAGCAAACATAAGCTATAATTTCAGCAGCGTATTCTTATAAGTAATGAAAAATAAGTCTTAACCCTTTCGATACTGAGGGTACATATAAGTACCGCTCCAATTTTTCACATTTTAAGATGCAGAGCAACACGTGTGTCTGTGCAAACGTTGGTAGGGCAGTGCAAGCTACAGTTTGATTAGGACAATGCAGTGACCGTAAAACATCACAAAGCATCTTTTTTTTTAAATTTGATGTTAAATATATTGAAAAGGTTCTGATATTTGCATCATGGTACCGAAAGGGTTAAATCACAGTAGTAAACAAAAAGACGGTGATTAAAATGCAATGGGTGGCTAGTACTGCCGTCGAAACTGGAACTTTTTTCATAAAATCATTGTTCCGTATCCTGGAGCATGAAAAGTATTGTCCATTACAAAGCACTGGAAAATAGAAGAAACTTTATTACTGGTGCTTATCGCCATCAGTTTCTCCTTCTAAGCACAAAATGAAATTAAAATGACCGACTTAGGAAAACAGAGATGTTTCTCTTTAATATAAGGCACGTTGTTGACTCGCAGCAAAAGAAACAAAACCAAACACCGCATTCCCCTTGCTCCCCCCTTCCCCTTCGTTCAGCTGCAATTGTTGATAACGAAGAGGGATTATGTTCTTAATTAAAACTGTTCAAGTGAGCAGTTCATGTTAAACTTCATATTTTTTCTGAACAAATGAAACTGCTTTCCAAAATCTACAGCGAGTTTTTCTTTCACTCACAACAGGAGTAAACTTGTCATACCCTCATGACATGAATTAATAACAATAGCAATATGAAATCCGACCCTTGCTGTTCCACACAAAAAAATAGTATACTTATATTTTTATATTATTTTAGTATGCCACAAATTTGAAAGTTCGATATTCGTATATGTAAAGAAAATTCTAGGAAATAAAGGTAAAATTATTGATCAGTTGTCACTTTCGCTGGGAGAAAAGAAAGCTTATACCTACTTTGATTCCTAGCTCCTACTTCCAGCTACAGCTACGCTTTTAAACTCAAACTTGAGTTCAAAGTTCTTACTGGGAAATGGAGCCACGGAGAATGATCGTTGACAGATCCTTCATGCAGCGAAGTTCACCGCAATCCGGACCAGTAAATTCAGAGGAACAAAGACACATGTCGTTCCTCACACACTGACCGTTGTTGCGACACGGTTTCGTACATACAGGTGGGCACACCTTATTACTTGCCTCGAAGGGCAATAAATCAGATAATGAAGCAGAGATAAAACCTGGCGTAGACGCAGGTGCAGACGCAGATACAGATGCAGGTACAGATGCATACTCAGGTACAGCTACGTTAGAAAGTTCTGGAGCCTGCGCTGCTCGTTCGAATCGTTCGGGTGATGGAAGTCTGGGTTTTACTGTCCCTACAGGTACTGGAGACACTGCACTGACAGGTGAAAGTCCAGTTGGGATACGCTCAGAAGTACCTGGATACGTTGCACTTGAATTTGAAGTAGAAGTAGGAGTTAGTGATCTAACATACCACTTTCCATCAAGGCAAGTCAGTTCGTGTCGAATATTTTCAACGTTGGTACAAACAAGGTCAAGTCTTGGAAGTTCATCGATGTTGGTGCTGGAAAAATTAACGAAATTTTATTCAGGAGATAAAATTTACAGTAAACAGTAAATGAAGTACATTTTTCACATGGATAGAATTATGGGTTGTACAAGTTGGTTTCAAATTCATGCGATAGTTTTCTACTTTTAACGAACAGAAACGTGACTAAATGTTAAATCTTCTCTCATTTCGAAAGAAACATCTAATATTAAGAAGAACTATACTATTGACTCAAGTATTTCTTATCAGAGACACGAGCGTCAATTCAGTGTTTTTCCATTTGTCACAGTCTTCGACTAATTTATATTGTATTTTTTGACAACTAAAATTTTCTCAGCACTGGCAGTTTTACTCATCCAACACACCAGTCTATGTTTCTATACTCACGGAAATATGTTTCGCGAACTATGAAGTAAAATTATTCGAGCGAATTTAATCAGAAAAAGTGCTAATACTCAAGCAAAACATTGACCTCCATAATGTTCAGTCAAGATTCAAATTCTCATGAAAGGAAGAAGAGTTAGGAAGAATATGTATCAGTAAACTTAAATAAATGAGACTGATGAAAATAGTACCGAATTTTGCACTTACATGATCAGCTCCACTTGCACATTGTTCATGGTGTGTCGGCTAAAATTTTCTTGACACCCAATAACTTGGCAAAAACTCCCGTGGCGACCGCTTGGGCATTCACATATGTTAGGTTTTATACATCTGCCATCGAATAAGCAAGACTTAGAGCTTCTTGCTGCTGCAGCGACTTTAGCACTCGCAGTCAAACTGCTCATGAACGCAGCTTCGTTGTCAGAATAGGATCCATCATCGTGCAGCTTGTAGGAGAAGTTACAAGTCGGCTTACATGTGAGAGGGGCAGGGACATTAGAAGCAAGCTGCCACGAGTAGTCCACGCATTTCGCATAACCCTCAGTGATGCCCTCACCCAAGGTGTAGCCAGGAGGACACGTGTATTTCACCTCCGTAGCGCTACAACAAATTAAAACCAGTTAACTTGATCAGGTCAAGCTATGATTTATACTCAGTCTAGCTAACAGCCTAGTTTGACTTGGGTCAATTTCTTTAATAAGAAACGAAGATAGTCAATGTCTCGATTTTTTTTCAGGATTAGGCATCGACGCTTTGTAATAGAGGCGAACAGCACAACACACGCCAAGTTTGTCAGAAAAAATTATTCTATTGCAATTATTAGGACAACTTTTCCCGAAACGGTGTTGGACATTTATTCAATTTGGACAAGATATGGCAGTGTGAAATACTCACCTTATGGAAGTGAACCCGTTTGTGACCGTGGGGATGCTCACCAAACATGATTTCTTCTCGCACGTTGCTCCAGAAAATCCACTCTCACATCTGCAGACTTTGTTTTCATCAAGAACGCCGAAAGGTCCGCAGTCTTTTTCAGGAAAATGTTCGCACTTAAGAGGATTATCTTCTGAGAATAACATGTAAGTTTCAACTGTTGAGGCAAGATCAACTGTCGCGACATCAAGCAAATTTTCGAAACGTTGGCTATCCAGTAAAAACTTCGTCGTCATGTCTCCTGTTGTGTCGACTTTGATGAATCCGTACTTATCGTATGAATTTGAAATATCATGCATCCCTCCACTGTTATTCCAACTTCGCACTGATGCCGATTTTGAAGTTGTGATGCTTTTAGATGTGAATTCCAGAGAATACGTCATCGCCTGGGTAACTTCAGGGATTTCGGTAAAGTAATAACTCACATATAAACCCCACTGTCCATTCACGCAAGCGAACAATCCTGATGACATCCTCATGAACGGATAACTGGTGACTAGCCCATCATCACATTCGAAAGTTGCTAAGCCTTTGTTCAAAGATCTGGAAAATAAAACATAATATTCTTATTTACTGATAATATATCCTTCAAGCAACAGTAAAATCCATTAAAATTGTTTTCCCTACGGATACGTGTTCTATTTATTTGCATTATTAGAGTAAAGAAAAAGGATTATAATAAATACGGCTCTCCAACTGAACAATCAAAAAAATACTAATTTTATAACCTAACTAAAATATTGGTTACATAAGTCTGCAGGACAGTAATTTTCCATAAACCACCACTCATGGAGAAATCGTGGAAAACCATCACTCAAATCGTTCACGCATATCAGAGTAACGCTGGACCTCGCTCATTCATATTGATCTTTTCGGGTGCGAGTTTTCGGTGGTGATCCAATAACTGGGCCCGATAGTTCTAACATTTATAACTGCTGCAGTAGTTAAGTAGTTCCCAATTCCCACCCACAGACTTCAAGAGCAAACGCAAGGATGAATAAAATAATTTTCAGTGTCAGAAATACTTCCCATATTTCTCAGCCATGGGTGTTGATGGGAACTCCAGTACTAATAATTTATTGATAGCCTTAGAAGACAAAAAATTAAAAAGATATTCAGCTTTGCATGTAATTCGAATGTTTTCGTCTCAGTGAGCTAGCTATTCTATCAAAAACTTGCAAAACTGATTGCCGTTTTAAAAATCAGGCGTCTCAAATGTCAATAAAGTGTCATGATTTTATGATGATTCCAGGATTTGACATTTTTTTAAACAGTTTTTTCTAAAGAGAAAAGCCATATTGAAAACAATACGTACACTTTTTTGCACGAGAAAAATTCGCAGCCATTTTCATAATTGTACTAAGAAAAGCAGAGTTTTCCCCTCTTTTACTTTTAATGAATATAAACTTGCCTTTGTTGCAAGAGTTCTATTTTATGCATCAGTTTACAATTGAGTTCCTTGAAAACAAATGATCGTCTGCCAAACAATAGCACGGTTATGTTTGACTTCTTTTTTCTTAAATCTTAGAACTAAAAATCTAGTTTTGTGGAAATCATTGCACTCTCTAGCATTCCAATATAAGCTTCTTTGCAACCAATCTGATAATGGATGCAATTTATTGTTGCTGCATATGCAATTATGTATGCAAGTTGAAAGATCCAGAAGGTGATAGTAATTCTGCAAGTTTTACGCATATATCTGCAAACCCAACTTAACCTGATAGTAAAACATATATCCTATCAAGTAGAAATTTATTTATCTTCCTTCATTTTCTCTTTTTCAATCTAACATTCATGCTACGAATATTTTCAGTATCAGAACACATTCTTTATTTTGCATGTATATGTTATGTACTTTTGTCGTACCTTTTGGTCTATGATAATGAACCTCACACTAACGGGGATAAAAATTTAGTAATTATGAGCATTTGGAATGTTAGATGTTAGAACTACAGCAATAGCATCACCAATGGTGAATTTCTATTTCGTAACAGTCCTCTGCTCATGAACCTTCATGTTTTAGGAGCTTCTTAGTAAATGCAATAACTCTTCTAGTCCAGCAAAAGCGTTACTTCAAAATATGTCCTAAACTTTACATTAACCCTCCAGCAAACGAACATCTGATGTAAGCGATTTTGCCTTCCAGTGTGGGTTAATTATGCAGTATGTAGATAGTTCAATAGTTTTTTGAAAACTAGCAACACTCCTAAATCGTATAAACACTCCAATTATATATATGCCCTCGAGCGCGGCTTGCAGGAATAGTTTCCCCAGGGCGATAGTAAACACTACTACTTGCAACGCTCTTATTGTTTAGTTTAACACGTTGACTCCGAAGTAGTACGTATGTGCACCACTGAGGTTAGGTTCTGTAATTTTTTCAGATCCTTCTAGTGACTATGCGTACAAAGTGAAATTTCACACCAATCAGGCAATCGGAGTCAACGTGTTAAATGTGGTTTCTGTTACCTTGAATCAAGATGAAAGTTAAAATTGAAATGTATATCAAATAAAAACCGTAAACCATGCATTTTATACTAGAACCTGGAACCTAACTTTCATATCCAAATACGATTTGTTGCGTTCGTTCCCTAAATATTGCACTAATACCCTTAACATTATATCTGATCAGTCACTAGTGCTGAAGTAGAAGCCAAACTGCAAGCACTTCAGTTCAAATACATTTACTGAACATTGTAGAATTTACAACACCCAATAAGCGATCCAACACAACATCCATGTGTACATAGAACGGCAAACAATATTGGGGTCATCTTAATTTCACCTTCCCAGTAAATTAGTAAATAGTAAATTTTGATCAAGCATTTAGAAATTTATTATACAAATGATCTTCACTGCATTGAGCAATTGGCCGCCCTCTTCATAATAACCTGATATTTCCCCAAGCTACTTGTATCGACTCCAATGTGCATCTATGAAATATTCAAGGAACATACGAACTTCTTTCACTAATTATTTAGAAAGCATTATACAAAGATCAAAATTCAATATACGTTTATTCTTTTCATAGCCTCATACCTCACAGATCCTCTCGTGTAACATTTTCATTTTCAAGTAAAAATTATTCTTCCGTGCACTTAGTCAACTAGATACAACGGGCTGAAATCTCAAACGTTATTTTTACTCTTCCTCGTCAATGCACTGCAAGGCAATCATCCACGGGAATGCACTTAACGGGTTCCATGCGCTAGAAAACAATTGAAAAATACTTATACCTACCTTACCAGATCAGCAACACGAGCGTCACACACTACCCAACATTGTAAAAATCAGTTTCAGTCACTTTCATCAACTTTATTTCACAGTTATCTCCGCTTCATCTCTTGATGTCGATCCGTTCAACTTAATGATGTTCTGGTATTTCGCTCGTCCGCCACTTCGGTTTCTTCGTAGTCAATAACATTCGAGAACTGGCCAAAATAAAGAAGACATACACTTTGTACAATCTCACCTTCAAACAAGAACCTCGTATTTATTTACGCCTGGGCTGATGCTCATGACATTTATATTTCATTCTCTTTACTTTTTTCAAGAACAGTGGAATATTTTCAGTATAAATTCATTGCTGACGATTATCTCAACTCGAATCAGCCCCTTTTTTTGCTTGACACTTCATCTTTTCCCATTCTTTTTTTCAGTCAATGCATGTTGTCTTCATTCAGACGTGACCATTCCGTAAAAGCTCTTATTTTCTTTAACATTATTACCCTAGTTTAACATATTTTTGTCCTTTCCCTTTCTGCCCACTAAACTACGATTTACCTGCCTGTTGCCACGCCTTCCCATAACTCTCTCTTCACCTCCTCCTGTACCTCGTAATCTGATCTCATGCCGTCCTAAAGATTTCATTTATATCCAACATTAATTACGTACCGCATTATCAACATCGTAAGAGCTGTAGTAATTGTTTCATGTTTGCACGACCATTTGCCAGTTTTAGTAACTAGTGTTCCTTCCCGTCTCAGCTGGCGTTTATATTTACAGAGCAGAAACCTGGCTTCTGCAATCGTTGTGACCGTTCTCTTTATTGCAGCCTGCCTGCGGTACAGACTTTTAGGCTCAAGTCTTTCAAAGCTGTCGATAAATTCCTTGAATTTTTTTAAATTATGCTTATTGATGCAATTTTTCAGCTGAGGTCACGAGCATGGTGACACCGAAGCGCGTAAGTCTGAATGTAACTTTGTATAAATATGAGCCAACAAAAAATTCTCACTTCAGAAAATATACAAAAACATACCATATTTTCACAAAACAATTTTAAATTAAAGAATATGTATTTATTAATTAAATATTTTTGCAACAAGTGCTTGTTAGCATTGACTTATACTCTAAAATGATTACGAAAGCTTAAATATGGCATGCATTTCTTACTTTGCTGGTGCTATACAATTAAATTTTAATTAATTTATTTAACTTTACCCTAGGAGTAATCTTTAATTATACAGATGGTAATATTGCTTGAAAAATTCGATGGAAATTTGATCTTCATTTAATCCAACATGAAATAGGATGTTACACTTTTGGTGACCATTGTAAAAAAAGCCTAAACAATTAGGAAAAATCTCCACACAGTAATTCACTTTGAAAAAGAATCAATTCACGTTGTTTGAAAATAAGGTTACATTCAATCAATTTTTCTGAACAGATGTACGTCGAGTGAAAGCGAAAATACTAAATAAAGTTATATTTTGCGAGTGAATTGGTTTTTGGTGCAACTTGCGAGCAGTATATAAAAAACGCCAGCGATCTGTTGGTTAACTCTTATCTTCTCGGAAATAACGTGCAAACAAACATTTGACGTCAACAAACATGGGTGGTCTTCTGCTTGTCATTCGTCTAATCGTTTTGCATGAAGACTTGAGTAAAATTTAAGGCTTACTTATTTTACTGTTTTCAAATACGAGTATCACCCACATCTGTAACTTACCAACTATTTTCCCCTCTGACAAACCGACTGAAAACTATGTTTCACACCTCTATAGTAATTTGCAATCGAGTTTTAGCACTCATTTCGTACCAATTCCAGCATATGAAAAAATGAATGAAAGTAATTTTACTCATTTACAGCTGTACGTTAATTTATTATTTAATTAAATTGATTTAGCGACAACCAGCCAGTAAGAAACAGCTCACTTAAATTCACGGTTATTGCGAGAGAACTTGAGGCCATCTCTCATTCTACAGACTAACATAAACATTATTCAATCAGAAACATATTCTAAGGTAATAATTAAATTTTATTTGCGTAATAGCTATTTATAATTTGTTAATATTACCTAAGCTACGGATGGACTTCAAAATTAGTCTCCCTCCATCTGCTATGGTGATTAACATAGCCCAGACTTGTGCCTACCCACTAATCTCATAATCGCCCATCATTTGAATTCCTATGAATCTCAGCCAACAATGGGGACTGACTGGGAATGTAATTTGTGTTTGTCAAGCCCAGCTCGAAATAATGGAAGAGCCAACCAGAATAGTGACTGGCCTGTCCGGGCCTGAATAATTCGCAGCCGTCACTTCAGCGACTCCCATCTGCCAATATCGGGCCCTTCTCAACCTCTTCTCGAGTACGAGAATGAACAGGAGCCGACATGGAACAGACTGGACGGCAGCAATTCGTGCAGGTGTGACTCTTGTTTGTCAAGTGTCCTATTGAAGTCTTATGAATTGAATTTCTTCTGTAATTTCACATTGCATAGGAAAAAAATTAAGTTCTTTCGGAGAAATGATCCAGCAAAATCAAAGTTTTTTCTGCACTACTGTGAGAACATTATTTACGCAAGAAAATTTTACATACGGATTATTCATGATAAATCTGTGACTTAAACCTTCAGTTTTGGCGTCGAATGATGACATTGTTTCTCCAAAGTTCAACTACCATTCCAATTGCTTCAGTATGTTGACATTCTAGAACCACCATGCAGATCATTTGGAGAATGAACAGGTAGACAATAATAGTATGCGTAGCACACAATTCAAAATTCACACAATTGTATAGAAAGATTGTGCAAGTCCGTGGCAGGAAAATTAATAGATCAATTAACCGACATTAGGAGGATTGAAGGGAAATACGCAAAAAATAATAACGAAAGATAAGTAATAGATAGGAGTGTCTTTGAATGATAACAAAGGGAAGAAAACCGAATTGAAATAGAAGCAGAGTTCAAAAAATCTACAATTTTTGGATATAGAATTACTATTTGTAACACTTTATCAAAGGATGAAATACATTGCTCACGTTGAATTTTGGAGCTTGAGTTTACTGGACGTTTGTATTGCCGTTGGGCATTATACATTTACCGTCTGCAGCGAATAAAATTGATTTTACATTCAGTAGAAAACTCATTTCTTATACGGTTTTGAGCTTGCTGTGAGTTTTGTTTCTGATAGTAGCACATATAACAAAACTATTATTCCTTTCAAGTGCAGGATTTATCCACGATCTCCAAATAACTTTTATTTAAGGATTCTAACGAGTATATTTTCCCACGAAAATTCCTGATGAAGAATTCTGACCGGGATTTCGTAAAAATTATGAGTTGTGAATTGTGTCCAAGTCATATATGAGTAAAAATTTAAAGATATACTTGAAAAGTTCGCCAAGTGCTGAACCAGAGTAGTTCGTTACCCATGCAGAGGCAGCGAGTCGGAATATGTTCTTTGAAATAAGCTTTGCTGGAGGTCAAGTCCGTGTAGGACAACTAAAACACAACACTCTTTGAACCCGAACAAGAACGTCAGAGCAAGCTTTCATCTTTATTTTATAAGTCGAGATTCAAAATTGTTTTTTATCTCAGAAACATTCGATGCTTAGCTGTAATTGAATAAAAGACTGATGCTTGGAAAAGCCAAAACTCTTGATGCGTAGCTCATGAAAAGCTTTAGTATGAACTGAGAAATTCATAAATTAAAGACTATTAATTTAGATTTTTAGAAGTTTTTCAGATTAACATGGATACGTAATTCGAAAAATTTCTTTTGACTAGGAAAATTCTTTATTAAATATTGCATTTAAATATTAGTCTGCTATGATACTATTTAGTCTTTATGGAACGTATTTTAATGCATGGCAATAAGACACTCGAATGAAAGTCTTATTGCCATGTATTAAATTAAGTTGTTGCTTATGTCAGCAAAAATTTTTGTCATTTTTTCTTGAAATGTTCCAAACACAATATCCCATGATGTATAAAAAATAACTGCATATATAATAACAGAAGATAACTCCGTTGTTACAGTAAAAGGAGATGATCAAGTAATATGGATTACCATTTTCTTTCAACAAGTTACAGCATGTTCACAATTATACTTAACTACCGTACCACTTTTCAAAATATAAATCTATGCTCGTCAATAGTATTACTTTAGAACAATTTCTTTTGAAAATCTATTTTCTTTTGTAAACAAACTG
Source organism: Trinorchestia longiramus (assembly GCA_006783055.1). Lineage (NCBI taxonomy): Eukaryota > Metazoa > Arthropoda > Malacostraca > Amphipoda > Talitridae > Trinorchestia > Trinorchestia longiramus. Next base: position 56,380 of record VCRD01000108.1, read on the forward strand.
GACCTAGGTTTGAGATCCACCTTTAATTATGAATAGTCAATATGCTACATGTGCTAAGCCAAATAGAAGTCTTCATTATGAAAGGGAAATGAATCAAGAGATGGAGAGATATATTGCTAGTTGAGAGATGGCACGATGAACATAACTGAGTGAGCAATAGAGTTCAACGCCCTGCCATCAGTGATGTTGCT
>VCRD01000108.1:56995-92120 GCA_006783055.1 Trinorchestia longiramus
GATTTTCTTTTATTGCAGCCCTGAAGATGGGAATATTTGCATTCAGAAACGTTTGCCATTATAAATATTTCCTTTTACTTTGGTTCTTTTTCTTATCTTACCTGTGAAATTCCCAGAAATCGATCAGTTAGTAGTATTTATCTTATTTAAATACTTGCCAGGCTCTATCGAACATCAACATGTTGCTGTGTTTTGTGAAAAGTTAGATGTTTTGCAAACGTCAGTCTACATTTTAGAGCATGAAGGAAACAGAATTAACGCACCAACTCAAATCTGGCTGTAGAATGGTTTGATGATTAGTGAAATTTGTCTCTTATGCGTACCGATTCACAGCACACAACTGGAAAAAGCGTTTCGAAAACGGGTTTTTAATCATTGTACCACAGTTGGATTATTTTCTACAGCAACCCTGGAATGAATAGAAAATCATTTGATTGGTTTTAAAAGTATGATAGATATAATCTTCGCTTGGCAAACATTATTCACTGCAATTCCATAGTGGAAACATTAAGTTTAGGATCGTTTATATTGGATATGTAAGACGCACCGGCAGAATTATGGACTCATGAAAACGTTCTTCCCAAATTCAAATATATAAGTTAAGAATTTCCCCAAGATCTTAGCGTATGCTGGCTACTAGTTTGACTTGGAATGATTCATTACATTCCAAACAAAGCTTTCTACCAAAGGGTCGTATTTATACATACCTTTATCGATTAGTAGTTTTTTTGCTCGAAAATGAAAACTTTTCCTTTGGCTAAATGAATGAGAGTGAATAAAAAATAAATAGTTGACCAGTAGAAGTAGGATACTAGTATTAGGTAAATATTTTATGTCATATAATAAACTATTCAATAACATATAAAACTGAAATTGTAGTCAAAGTATTTGCGTAAAGAACAAATAAAAGTGGAGACATATGTCAATTACTCTCAATGACTTATAGGGGTATATATTTTTGTGTCATCTAATTATCTATTCAATAAAATATAAAACTGAAATTGTAGTCGAAGCATTTGCGTAAAAAGTAAAAAGTTGAAACATATGTCAATTACTTACAATGAATTACAGGGGCGGGTTCTATTTTCTTGAAAGAGGAAGACGTAACCAATTTTGTACAACATGCAAAACTGGGTATCTAACTTTAGTTGGATCGAATACTACAAAAAAATGACCAATACTCAGCCACAGTATAAATCTTTTGGATCAAACTTGTTTAAGATACAATGGCACAGAGACGAACTTTACATTCATGCATATATTACCACCTACTAATAAGAAATTTTCGACTACTTAACGGGTGTTGTACTGGAAAAGAGTGACAAGATCATTTTTGAGTTGCAATTCAATGGAAGAAATTTTTCTTCGAAAAAGTATGAATTACATTAATGTGCTATTCCATTCCACTTAAAATTGAAATTCAGTATTTAGTTTTCAGTGCTACACATCATTCCCATTTTAGGTTATCACAGCTGATAATAAAACTTTTTTGCTGCTTGTTCAATACCTCGCTTGAGAATCCCAGTCTGTTTGTCTCAATTGCTCCAAATTTTACTCAGTGAAAATGAGGTCTAAACCTAAAAACTATTAAGTTATTAAAGCCACGAACATCATGGTTCCATCAAGAACAATGCACATCCACCGTGTCAGTATATTGAGTGATAAGTGATCGTTTGCTCGAGTGATGCAAACATAAACAAAAATATTAGCTTGTTTCATACTACATGAAGCTACTACGTTGAAAAAGTCAGAATGAGGTCTCTTTTATTCTGATAGTGTATTTTCTATCGGACATTCAAAATCAAGTAGACGGTTAAAAACATAAAAAATAGGTGTTTCCTGAAGCAGTTGTTTGCTGTCTTTATAGCCTTCGAAAAACGTTTGAACGATGCTGCACTCTCGGGTGCAGTCTAGTAGTGCAGCATCGGGCTGGACTATGGTACGGATGTTGTCTATCTTAACACCATCTCACACATAATAATTAATTGTGTAATATCTGGAGAATAATTAGGCTGTATGAAGTCGTCTTTTCTTACCCTACTTTTTCAACGCTTCCCTTGTGGGTGACAGGGAGAATATTTGCGCTGTATAACGTACAGTTTTCCTCAGACCGTTGTCTCGATGAAAGACTTCCCCACATCACCCATGAAGTCATCAGCTCAAAACACTAATTAATGTTGAGGCAGAGACCCTGATCGTGTACACCGAACTTTTCATCTGTGTTGTAATTGCTGAATGAAATTCGGCGTGAAAGAGCAGTAAAAATATCCTTTGTGCTCGTTTTGTTTGTCAGAGCCTCGAAGTGACCGTTGCAATTGCTTCCTCCCACAATACTCGTATTGTGCGACAGGTGTAGTGGTTGAATTTTTCAAAGCCCAAAATGAGCTTTGCGTGGACCGATGTCAACATACATGCAAGGAAATACTACAAACCTGCTGTAGGACCAAAGCGAACTAGCCATTTATTATTTTCACCTCTTAAACTCTACAACTTTGAGATGTGACGTTCCTTCCGAGGGCTTCTACGTATACATACATATTGATGCGAGTCTTTTGTATGAATTCTCTCAGCCTCTGTTGGAAGTTTGTTTTTGTTATGAAATTTAAAAAGGAGTGATGTTTTTTAGCAAATTGTTTATTCTAGAGGTCTGATTTTATAAAGCGGTTGGTGCTTTTTGAAAACGCAGGCTTGTTCTCAAAGTTTCTACACAGGAGCGTTCACTGCTAAGTAACAATTTAGCGTCACTCATGTTCGTCTTCTTTTGCTTATTGCCACCACTGTGCTTTATTCGATTTTTCATTTGAGTACATAGAAATTTGCTTCAATTGACCACAGCTTGGTTAGTTGAAATCATTAAAAAAATTCAAATTAATATTTGGTTAAACGCCTCATAAATTCATAGAATGAATCTACCAGTGGCCCTTATTAACTATCTCCTGTAGAGACTTCTAACTACTTGATTGAATTCACTTATCGCCAGGCTTAGTGAGCAAATAAATTAAATAAAATAGAATCCTTAAGAAATTAATCTACATAGGCACTGGTGTGCCTTAATTGAAAGTTTTCAAACATTTTGTATTGGTTTGCAGTAAATATAACAGTTTTATTAAACTTTTTATTTATTCATTATTTTCAAACGTAGAACCATTGTTTTACTCATGCTTTACCAGCTGATTTCGACTGTGATCTCGCATAACTAGTTTTCTCAGCGTAATTTCATCTCTCTCCTAACTTAGCTTTTGTCCCGTACTAAGTACAAATTAGGATGGATAAGTGGGCTCCTTGTCTCCATAGATCGTGATTTCTGAGAAGCATTTATGCTCGCTAACTTCAACTTGGTTTATTCAGAATTGGAATACTTCGTAGTCTTGAAGTGTTGTTTTTGCTTCCCGTGCGTGCTGGAGTACTTGTTCTCAATTTTATTTTCCAGTTTGCTCGAGCTCATTAAAATCAACACAGCAAGTAGCTATGCTAACCAGCTCCTCATAAGTTGCGTATGTTGGGCTGTAAGTTTCATGTAAAGCCATCATGTATTATTTTGTTTTATTTTCATAATTTCTTTCAATTTATTCTTTTCGACTGATGGTCCTCGTGAAATATTGAGGTCAGTTCTAGTTAGGATCAAACTCAATCGTCTTCACAGCATTTCTTGTAGAACTTCCTAGAAATTTTGCATTGAAAACCTGATCAGCTTCTTTTATTAAGTTTTCTATTGGAAGATATTCATAGCAAGAGCTCACGTCCAATCTAGGAACAAGGTAACAAAAACTTCGAAACTCGTTGTAGTTAAAAGTGTTGACTTGCAGCAGTCTTGAACTTTTTGAAAAATATGCTCACCTGAAAATTGTGACGACATCTGAGCAAGTCAAGTTTCTTGAAGTTCGAACTAGTATTGAGACTCCTGTTACGACTTCTCCAAAGAACACTATAAAAATGTTACATAAATTGTTAGATATTTTTGCGGACGACAAATATTTATGGAAAACAGTGGTAAAACTTTGAATCGAGAACTTTAGTTGTACACGCTTCTGAGTATTAAGTTCGTTTTTTATTACATATATATGACAATATGTATGAAAGAAAAGGTTTAAGATCCTTGTTTTTTATACAAGCAGAAAGAGAAATATACCACGTAGTATTACACATAACAGTCGTAAATAAGTGTAGAGATAGCAGACACTGTCGAAGTTGGGTTTTCGCTGTTGAGCAGCTCCACGAGATCTAGAACTATTTAGTGAGCTAAGGCATTAACGTCTCAATTATTATATGCGCATATTAACTATCAGGAAGAAGTTGAGGTCTTGGCCACGAATCAGGGAAAATGTAGGCCCCAATAACAGCATATTATTATTATATTATTATTATTATATTATTTGTGCTCAAAGCGACGGCCTGGCAGAGGAGGGCCTGTACGGCTGGACTCATTACGTAAATAACTTTCCAATTGATGCTTGTTTCTGCTTTATATTATGAAATATAGTATAAAGTGCAAATTTAAGTTGAGAGACGTAGAAGCAAGAACATATTCGGTGTCCAGAGTGCAAGCCTTGTTAAGGAGTGCATTACCGGTCCAGATGGTAGGCCACGTACCAGAACTCTCACTGCAAACTGGCTGATAATGCAATTCCTGCTCCTCATTTTGAATGCTCGTGAAGTTTTAATACCAATAGTCTTCGCCTATTTATTCAATTTGTTTTTTTTTAGTTTTTCTCTTTTTTAATTAATTTCATAACCCTGATTCTTCTATATTCCTCATCCCTTAAAGCTTGCTTCATTAGTTCAGGTATCTATAACATACCACTCCACGAAGAAATAGAAACTCAAATCTGAATTCAGATCTTTCCTTTTATTCGTTAAATTCACTTTTGCCTGAATCCAATTTTAAAAACTCAATATGTACATATTTGTTCTACTGAATCTCGTGCGCGTCCTGGTCAATCGTCTGTATTCCCACAATTGGTAGACAGTAATTTTCAGGCTTAAGATTTTATGTGTAAAAGCTAATTTAGTTTAAGTTTTTGAGCATACTTTCAGTTGAGCATATAAACTGCTCAAAATTTTCCTACTTTCTCCGTTATTTTCCACAAAAAACATCGTTATCCACGCATTTCCCTGTTTCTGTATTTGCTCACTGTTTTCCCTCCTCCTGTGTCTGTGGTGCAAGCTACATCCATGTTTGTGGTCATCACACATTTTCTGAGCCACAGCTCAAATAATAACGACTTCGTAATGGAAAGTCCTTGTAGTTGCGCTTCCAGACGGCGGCAGGGGCGTAAGGAAGCTCCCAGTAAAAGATTTAAGTCCGCAAGCCCAGCTAACTAAATTAGGAAGCTCGTTCTGCTTTCCAAACAGTCGGTTGCAGAATGCGCTGTCTCTAAACGCTCGTATTTGTTTTGGTTCACGAGGGTGCAAAAATCAGTTTTTAAAACCAATTCTAGAGTAAATGAACAAAAACACAAACATATATTATCGTACACAAAAAAATCACTTCGACCTATGTTTTTACCGTACGCTGGTTTTATTAATTTGATGTTGACTTTTGCTGTAGTCAAACCTGCATTGGTATGGGAATTCACATTCAATACTTGACAAGACTGGGCCCATCCAAGTCTCCTTTCGGTAGAGTAATTCATTGTGTAATTATCATGGCAGAGGAACTTGTTTGCGTCCGCAATGTAATTTTGATGAGGATTTAGAATAAAAATAAAATTTGCATTTTTTCCACAGATTAAATGGTAAATACTGTAACTTCCTGAACTCTTTCTTCATGAGACTAGTTCACAACGTGAACACTTTACTATACAAAAGATAATATTATGAAGCAAAATTGTTTGATATTGTAATAATCAATTCATAAAAATTTTATTCAATCAAACGAATAAGCCCTGATTCACCACGTTTGGTCCATCCTGTAAATTTACTCTGTGAAATTTTGGGAACAGGATGAGACAAAAACAGATGCTAGAAATTTCTCATGTTTCTCACCTGAATATTTTAATCAAAAGCTGTGTAAAAATTAACAAAATAACAATGTAACATGCACAATGACTTCTGAAACCCCCCGTGAGTGTTGTATACAATTTGAAAAAAAATTGAGAATCTCGAATTCCATGCTTCAGATGGTCATTGCTTAAAAATATTCATTAACGATAGTAACTGTAGACTACACGCATAATATTGTCAGTGATGTGTCCTGCATAAGCTACACAGCTGACTTATTAGTGGACTTGCAGGACTACAGCAAGCAAAAAATACCTCAATCGAATCATTTAACTCGTTAATTTCCTTTACCAGAGCTGATGATGAAAGGCGAAAAATGGATTGTTTCACGATCCCGTGCAATTGCTTTCATCCACCTTTGTTCTATTTGCTAGTACCTGACATCTTATCAAAGTTTCCTTCTCCAAAATAATGGTGTATTCTATCTTCCAACAAGGAAGTTAGGCTCATGAACTGGTTCCACGTAGCGATGTTCGGCTGCTCTTATACATTGACTAACGATAAAATAGTAGAAGGAGAAAGCGACGCACATATTCATCATTACACAGTTGCCTTGAATCCTCTACACGTTTTAAAACTGAACTATTACATGGCGCAGAAGAGTCAGTTACTACTCACTCAATGACGAGTTGACTACCAGGGATGGCAGGTAAGTCTCGGCATTGTACAGGCGTGCAGTGGCTGCCATCTGTCATCTCTGGACACTCGCACACTCCTGGTGCCACACAGCTGCCCTCACCACAACCTCCAACACACAGCGCATTGCACGTCACCGTGTCGTTCACGATCTGAACAAAATATCACGTGTGGCACGTGAACATAGCATGTAATATTCTTGCATGTTACTATCATAAGCCTATGATAAAGAAAAGTAATTTTAGAAATGTTAATAAAATTTAGTTGCGAGTTTTTTACAATTGATGCTCTCTAAAAATAATTCTTGTGTTTACACATCAATGCATTCCATTTCAATACTAATGCAAAACATAAAATTTGTAACTCGAAGATTTACAGAGTGGTATATAATACTGGTTGAGAAGAATAAAAAAAAATTCTTGAAAAGGATGTTTTTTTCTTGAAAGAAGATGATGGCTGGATGAACTACTTCTAAAGGTTTTTTTTCCCCAGCATTTATTCAAGTTTTACTTTTGAACTCTGATAATCTGGCAAGAAGTACAGCAGGCTTCACTTGTTCTTTTTACTGACATTCTGTTGAATTTGAGATTTCTCCCTATTTTTAATATTTTGGATGGACTCGGTTCCTTTCCATGCTTCTCTATGATGAACTTTCGCATCAATTCTACAGACATTTTCAATAGTTAAAAGCTAATTGTTATGCAAAAAATACGTATATCCTTGATAATTAATTTTATAAAACTACATTGCGTAATATTTGCAAAGTAATAATTATAAAAATTGATTTTGAAACATGTAACAGGAATTCTGCCACACGCTGTAACTTAGAATTAAAATGATATTTTTAAATGTTTTTTTCAAATGCAGTCTTCCGCATGAACAGGGAGAAATCGGCTGAACGTTACACAATATCAGAATAATGTAGCAACTAAATAGCACAATGTTTATCTTTTACAGATCTTCAACCACTATTTTGTGATGAGCATTACCTCTTTTCCATCGAGGTACCACTTGCCAAGTGAACACATGGCAAGTAAGCTCGTCACGCCGCTGGAGAACTGGTAGCCTTCATCACACACGATGTCGGCCCTGGAACCTTGGGTGCCCCTGAGGTTGACACCCAGGTTTAGTTGCATTAAAATTCCACGTCTTGGTTTAGAAATTTGAAGTTGTGATTTAGAAAAGAAGATAAACCTAGTTATTCGATTTCAATTTCATTTTCTTCTAGCGAATTTGCACGTCGTAATCAAACGTAAATTCTTACTTGAAAATTTCTGGATCGAAACACGGGTTTGATTTCAAACTCATTATTTGAGCAGTAAGCACTGTTCTTACATTGCTTACAAGTTTGATCAACATGGCTACGAGTATAGTGTACATTCTTGCTGTTTACATCAATTATTGAATAAAAATGGTTCTTAAACAGGGAACGACTAATCCTAGTGTAAATGAAGTGCTCGTATTGTGTATTTTCACGAATTCGAATGGATGAAAGGTTCACACCAACAAATCTGCTCCACGTTTGTCACATGTATCTTAGAATTGTTTTTTATGGAATTATAGTACAAATTACATCAATTCAAATATTAGTAGACCCGCTGGTGACTATTATTATTGTAGTTAATATACTGTTTACGTTAATTTAGATAACCTGAAGAAGATCATTAAGCTTCACCTGCCCCTTAAAACTCCAGAATTGTGTAGAAATAATTTGATTCGTTAAAGCAGCAAAATGTTGGTTCTTTACTTATAACAAATTTTACACAAGTTAGACAACCGACGCATTAGAACACGCAGGAGGTATGAGCATAAAAAATGTATGCCCCAGTATATCAATAGTGTGCCCTGCATTTTTGATACCGCTGAAATGTAATGAAATATTTTTTTAAAATACCTTAGCAAACTAAGGAATATTTTCTTCATCCAATTTTCAAAATAGTTCAGAATTTACAGCAGCAATTTAATTTTTATAGTTTACGATCAGTGATAATTTTAATAGATGTTTCATACTTTGATTTAGTTACTTTTCTACTTAATGGAAATTTTGTCTTAATAAACGAAAATTATTAACTTAGTTCTAATTGGAGTTTATGGGAAACAAATTTTACAATTCTGCCCGTCTTCCTCCTAAAAACTTTTGCTCAATGATTTTTCAAACTTTAAGAAAGCAAAACATCATAATAATAACATGAAGTTTGAATGAAAAAACGAATTGTAGTTATACAAATAAAGATAATTTTTTAGATGATATTGGTTGTTTTTATTCTCGAGTTATTATGAAGTCAATCGGTAGTTGAACTTTTTTCAGTTATTCCTAACTACTAAAACTTTCATCTGATAATCAATTATGCAAACAGTTCACATACCTGAAGAACAATGAGTAAAGTTACAAAGTAAAGCATTTTTTGGGTCCTTGTTTTTGGGGACCACCTTTTATTGGGTTCTTTTATATGCTCCTTGTAAATGAAAGCGTACACAAAAAATAACTTATTCAGCATGGAAATTTGTCAGTGATGCTGCAAAAATTGCGTCTTAGGATTAGCAGATGCTGTCAAAATTATTTTTTGAATAAATTTATTCATTCCTCATTTAATTCGAAAGCCCTTACACTTCTAACACGTTACTTAATCATTTTAATTAGTATTATAGTTATTTTGTAAATTAAACTGTTTGATTTAATGTTTTTAATGAATTACCAAACCTGAATTGCTGAGAAAATGAAAGTAACCTCAACATCACCTCTGTAAGCTTGTCTTAAAAATTAACAAATTCGTAAAATATTTCTAATCGATTTCACTTTTTTAGTTTTCTGAAACGAACTGAATCGTTTTCAACAAGAACTGACCGTAAAACTCATTGTTACTTACATGAAATATTTTGCGTGTTCATACTTCAATTCTTTGATGTCTTCTCCACAGGATGAGTGCTCGGCGTACTCGCAAGATTTTCCGAAATAATGCTCGGGACACTCGCACTTGAAGGGAGACTCGCCGCAATCTCCTCCGTTCTGACAAATCACTGAGCAGTTCTTCAGCACGCAAGCTATGTCTGAAATGCAAAAGCCTTTTTGTAGTATATGAGCGTGAATCCGTTGTGACAATAATAATTACATACCCTGGAATATTTTACCTCTGTTCACTAGAATACATGGGACCTGGAAATAGTTTATTACTCTCAGAAGGCCCAGCTGTTAAATACATAACCTGAACACGTCGTATGAGCTTTCTAAAATTTGTGAAATCTGAGCACTCTCGAACCCTTGTGCAGGTCTGGCCACTGCCAGCATACACGCGATGTTTAGTACTAAACCGCAAAAAGAAAATATTTTTTGCCTTCATAAGCAAATAAATGGGAGAAAATCTTTCATAAAACTCGATCCTTTAAGAAAGTGGCGTCTGTAAACGAACTCAAGATGTTTGTAGTTTGGACTTATAGAATTATTCAATTGTATGTGAACGTAAATAAGAAACAATTTCAATAACTGTATGTAAAAATAACAATGGGAAACACTTTTTTATTCGAAATTAAATTTTAAATTTCCAAAAACTGTAATTTCTTCAAGTGGGAATTTTGACTTGGAACGCGTCAAAACAAGTTTAAGCTGAGCATGAAGTTTTGTTAGCTCATCATAAGCTTATATGTACGTGCTAGATTTGATTTTTATTTGTATTTATTGATTAAAAATGTCAGTAAAAACTGAAGGAAATTACTTTAAAAGTTAATTGAGGTATTTCATGAAGACAAGTTTCTTTAAAATCCACTCTTGTTTGGTACGTTGTGCTCCGACATTTTTCACGAATTTCGAAACTTCAGCTAGTAAGTGAAATTCGATAAAATGCAGGCACATGCGGTAGAAATGTCCCAGTGCCTTCATTGCTCGTTTTATTCATGGTCTGACACAGAGAAGTTAAATAAGCCCTAAGCTAAGCTGGAGTCTATATTATTACTATTTTGAGGTCGGTACCTGTCCAGCAAGATATTTGTTCAGTTCTTGAGAATTTATTTCAATTATTCTCCTCAATTTCTATCCCACGTATGAAAAATGAATTCTTCCGTTCTTCTGGGAAATTTTTAGAGGGCAGAAAACCCCTGATGTGAGTTACTGCGAGACTCATATCATCAAAAGATTATGTGTAGTAGCCAATACCTTCTATTTTAATGGAAGAATTGGTTTTCCACTTCCCGTCCACACAGTAGACATCGATCTCCTCAAAAGCCTCGTCGGGCTGGCGAGTGTGCACAGGCGACGGCTGTATTATTTGATTCAGGTCATCCGCAAACCCGAAATTCGGCAGACATGAGACCAGCAAATGATTGGAATCCTCACTGAGGGAAATAAAGATACATGTAGGGCAAAAACCGTTTAGCATAGTGTCACGGGTATAAGTATTTCGACTAATACGATGAAGTGAAAATCGACTTCATATCTTTACAATTTCTAAGTCGCAAATTTTGAATAATGTGCTCATCATTTATATTATACCTCAGGATTTTACGTTCACAATAACATTTCGACAGCATTATCTACTTGCATTTTTCAAGTGTAGGTACATTTTAGGGCCCATTCTAATTTTTTTGATGAAGTGAAATTGTATCGAAACATTTTTTACGGCCCCGACCAAAACAGTATTCGTTTCTTAATCACTTTGGAAGCAGGAATGAACAAAAAACAACTGAGGTTGAAAGTTAGGTTGTTTGAATGAATTATTCAATTCTTCCTTATAATTTCGAATAAATTGTATTTTGTTTCTGGAAAATAAATCGTTCCAGTCAACATAAGAAAAAGATGCATCGAGATGAATCACGACAGTGCAAAAACGATGCAAACAAAAACAATGCAGACCTTAGAGCCTTGAATTGAAGTATTTTTAATGCTGCATCCGGTGCTAAACTGAGCACGACTCTCTTGATGCCATAGGGATATATAGCGTGCTATAAATTATTTCTAAAAAGTAAATAATTGAGAACAAGTTTTGTATATATGGATGTGATAATAATATGAATCTGTACTAAGCACGGGAAAAATATCCCGTTGTATTTAGTTATCTCTAACATAAATGCCTTCGAGTGGTGAATAAGGGTAGTACAACACTTCTGAGGACAATGATATGAGATAATTCATTTCAGTGTTTTTCTCAAATAAACTTATTTCTGTGGCAATACTTCGGTAGTTAACCCGGATTAAATTGCTAAAATATGCTATTTAGGTCCTGCAATCTCTATTTACTCACTATACTGGAGAAAACAAGGCGTTTTTAACGAAAGGCACAGGACACAGTCGTCGGTTGCATGCTGGGCCAAAGTACGAAGGCTTGCATGAGCATTTATTTTGGAAGCAGAGTCCTCCTTCTACATCACAAGGCTCAAAACAATCTCCATGGCCCTCAAATTCGGTCATAACAAATGATGAAACTGGTGGAAATGAAATCATTATTTTGGTGTGTTTTAAGTTTAGGGTCAAAACACTTTAAAGTGTAGGGTTAGACACTTAAATTCCAATAATAACTCAGACCTGTACGAGTAACAAGTAATCACAACAACCTAAAATTTGAGCAGCCCCCCTTTGCTCAGATTTATAATTGTCGATTCAATGAAACCAGCAGCTTACTCGTATGTATTGTAATTATTTCAAGCACCATGTATCGCACAAAGTGTCATTTAAAAGGAACATTTGTTATTTTTTCTACAGTGTTTGTTTTTGCCTTTATAGCGTAATTGAAAACTTCAATTTACTTTTTCTAACTAAACTACAATTATAAATGCACTTACTATCAGATTCTCGTTTTAATCTAGAACCATTACTCCAATGATTTTCACTCAACGAATGATCGTAATCTTCGTTGTGTGAAAAGTTGTCTAGAGAGCCATCGTCCTGGTACGTCATTGGCCGTTCAGAGACCAATCGTGGACTTGCATTAAGCTTATTGGAGGCTGTCCTGAAATTCCCATTCGTTTCAGGAAATAAGGTGAACAGGCGGGAATCAAGCGGAAGAGCAGATTGCAAAGTCCCATGGTGCGCACTGAGAAAAGACAATCGTGAATTTTATTAAGCCTTCGTTCATGCATGTTTTGCAGTTTAATGAGATATCTTCGCTTTATGAATTTCTAATACATGCCAATTGAAGCAGAGATAGCGAAAGACAAAATTAACATTAGTTTTGGCCTAAAAATTAGAAGTCTTCGATCATCATTGTCTTGCATAATTTTAGTTTTGAATGTAGAGGAAGAGGTACTTGATTATTGTTCCGTTGTCACTAATAATTTATGCCACTTCAAATTAGAACAGTAAATGGACTCAGTGAGTGGTAAACAGTTTGGATCAGGGATAAATCGTGTAGAATTAGTAGTCTTTGTTGACTTGAAACTCTCTTTTTTTCCTGTAATATGTGTGTGACCAAGAAGTAAAAATTCGAGACTGATACCTTAAACGTTTTCTAGCTGGTCGCTTGCAGACGCATGAATTTTTACGTCAATAAAACGTGGTTGAAAATCACGGAACGCTAGTCAATTTTTGAAGAATGATTTCTTTTTGAATTGATCTCTCCGGAACAAATTTGGTTCCTGTATGTATTTAATAGTTAAAACATATGAATACGGTTGTTAAAAATGAATTCTGCCTAGCATTACCTGAGCTGGTGGGCACATAGCAGGAGCCACACTGCGCACAGCAAGGCAGTTAAGGCCATGGACTGAAGACGCTCCATGCTTCGCCTCTCACGCTCATGAAACAAAAAGCACGTCAGGCAGAGGTGGCCAAAAAAAACCTAGTCATAATTTCTCCTCCTCGTTCAATACCAATTGATTAATATGCACTGTCTGCATTAAATTCACCATAGGAAAATGCATGAGTATTTATGGCCGACGATACTCGCAAAAATTCATCGTTTTCTGAACAATTCCTCGAAATAAATTGCATTTTTCCTTGCCTCACGTTTTTACTCACCTATTAGCTTGCCTACTACTAGTGCATGTAATAAATAACTAGTGAACATGAGTTTTCCATTTATTTGGAAGTAGTATCATTATTCATAATCAACGACTAAAAGGTTTTTGTGTGAATACATTTGTGTTTTCCTTGAATTACAGTGTGGGCAAACGAAATGTGCACAAAAAAATCCAAATTTATTTATTTTGTAAAGTCATCAATACATTGCGAGAAGAATTTTTTCAAGTTAAAAGATCAAGAATTTTTAATGTCGGGATATTTTTTGCCATTATTTCCTGTAAAGAAAGTGAAATGACATCCTGATTATATCTTGGTCAGTCATTTCACGTGCTGATTGAGGTGTGATAATGTCCTTCCTAACATTTGATCACCAACACAATTCAATTAATGTAGATTCGAATGAAAACGAAAAGAAGCCCCTCTCTTAAATAAACCAAATTTAAAGTCAGCTGAAACGCTATCGGGATATTATTTCTGTGACTACAAGTGCCTCAAAATATTGCTGATATTTCTTGTGAACACGTTGGGTGGTATCATGTGGATCTTGATCATGTTCAGACGTGATATCAGGCTTTTTGAACATCTTAGTTCGTATTGAGTTACTGACTGCTTTACCAATAACAATCAGAAGAGTTTTTCGACTGTGAGACGTCAGAGCAGCAAGAACAAAAACTGAACCAGGATTGTGCCATTCGACGGCTGCGCATTTTTTTATTGGTATTTCACTTTTATTTTGAGTTCAAAGCTGTTCGATATGAACATTGCAAGCCATCCCAGGCAAAAATACATTTTCAATATAGGTAGGCTACGTGCTTCTACACGAAAAAAAATCAACAATATCACTGAAATTGGCTTGTGTCTTCCGAAAACTCATAGAAAAGTTGTCTTCAACACTCCTTAATGCTGATCCTATCAAGTCTTCCTTGATCGTTCTTCCCATCGATCAGCTGCTAAAATTGGATTCGGATGTCTGGTGTCCTGCTCTTTCAAGAGGATTCCGTCGCCGATTCTCTTGGAGGTTTTTAAGAAGCTTTGATGTCGTCACTAAACGCGGGCGAATCTTCCTTACATTGAGACAGCAACTCACAGATCTTTTCAGCCGCTTAGTGACATACACTCCTCACCGGCTCACATTAGCTGTGAAGTTTGCAAGTTTTGCTCGGGATTTTCCGCTCTTCGCGTAGATACTCAACTTTTTAACGAACACCCAATGAATTAACGATGATAAAACATATTATAAATGCCTTTTCTATTATTAAGTGGCATTTAAAAGGTAATACCGGTCTTTTGCATATTTTTAGCAATCATTGAGTTTAATTGAATTTTTGTTCATCATCAAGAGAGTTAAAATAGAAGTCAATATCAATCATTTTCACAATATCTACCAACATTCATAGTTATACAGTTAGGGCATGAACCTATTGATACTAAATGTTGTATATGTAATGTCACTCAAATAAAACGCATTCAAATAAGAGAAGCATTGCACATTTATAAACCTAAATCTTTACTTAAAGAAAAGACCATCAATTTTGCACTCTCAAATTATTCAATGGAAATTCAGCGTAAATTATTGAAAGTTTCATTTTGGTCCTTCGTTCCTTCTCGATATTTTCTTGGTATAATAAGCCTGCAGTTGTGTTGTGATCTTCCAATCAGAATCATGTCATCTTAAAAGGGTTGAAATATATATTTTATTGTATAAATAGTGTCTCAATTTAACTTCCATGACATTGGTGCGTTCTATCAATGAGACAATAATTCTTTTTTGTTGTTTCCACCTGATGATGATTCATCCTGATACGTGGAAACGTTCCCTTTTTGTAGCTCGATATTGTCTTCATAAAATGATTAACAACTTTCCGAGAATTTTATCCCGTCTCGAAGTTGAACACCTTTTATGTTCAATGAGCTAATAATACAAGGTAGAAGAAAAGTAATTTTAGGGACAGAAGCTATTGTGAACGATCCAGTGGTACCGACCCTGTGACTTAAGGATGATAAATCAGGAAATTCTAAGAAATGCCTGAAAGTTTTAAATAAAAAATGACAACCAGCTGTCAGATGAGACACTAACGAGCAAGGGTACTACTATCAGCACAACGATACTTCGGTTTATTTTTCCAATGATTGTCTTCAATTTTAATTGAATAAATTATTCGACTGAGTGATCAACCGTTGATTAGACCCTCTTCAGCCCACCCACTAATATTCATGGTTAGCAAGTATTGGCAACTCAAAATCTGAAATATTTTTTGAACACACTGTACTGTACTGCACTTAATCCGAGTTTAGTACTTCTAATACGACTGCATTACGTGAAGCGTACATACATTCACTCCAGCGCTCCACGAACTCCAAAACGTATAGAAAATTGCACAATTTGGTGCTTTTACGTTTGCTCCAGCTCCACACTACTATTAAATTTAATTATAAATGCTCGATTGCAATGACTACTCATAAATATTTTAGCTTAGCTGCAATCGTAATACTTACATTGGAATAAACACTCACTTGTCAAAACTAATTGTCAGCATACGGGAATTAGATATTTCCGATTAAAAATTCAAAAGGAACAAAAGTAAAACATTTAGCTACGACAACCTCCAAAGTTTTGTGACTGAAGAAGTATACGTTAGAGACAGCACGCTTTTTAGACCACGAACATATATTTTTATTCAATTGCTATCTGGATACAGCCACACGGAACGTGTAAATAATTAACTTTTAAACTATGTAATTAAATCCATTGAAACATTCATTGGATTCTTGTTAATTTAAATGAGACTGTCGGGCAAGTTATGACGTTCCTGACATAGCATGGATACCACGCTGTGTTGAGAATTGTTGTCCCAGTATTGTGATGACTGGCCAGGCGTACATGACTTATTCAGTTCATATAATTTGCCCAAAGTTTGCTACTGGTTACAACTAGTGAAAGTTGTACGATTTAAAAAATTGATTCGTTGGCTTCCTGTGCTTGTAAAATTATATGCACTTAATATCATGTGCATTTGAGATTTCTGTTTAGTTCAGTGAGATGATATACTGAAAACTAAGATGCATAGAAGCAAACGGTTACTTGTGGTTACAAGATGATACTTTACGAAACGATCATATCGGGGTTACTTTCTTCAGTTCTTCTTTTTCGACGTATCAATATGAAGAATTGTCATTGAATAATACATTATCCGTTCTTGACTAAAATAACTGAAATGTTAACTGAACTACTGCGTCTTCGCTCATAAATCCTTCGCTTAAACCAGGTTTGGGAAAGCGTGCTGAGGTTCTCAGAAGTTCGATCATCACTAATTTTATTTGAAGCTCTTCGTCATTATTCTACGGTGATGTACCAGATTTTTTCACATTTTCGAAGCTTTCTTTTCATAATTCTTCAAATTACTCAATGTATGTAAAGTAAAAGAAAATGTAAGTAAATATAATAAAAATTGCAAAGTAACAAGGTAGTTTTCACAAACTTACTTTTGAACTAACTAATTATGGAGACTTTGAAAATCCTCACGGTGTTAAAATGTACAAACTATGAGTGAAAATGGAACAATGTATTGAAGTGTGCTGCTTCTGAGGACTTTAATCAAATACAGTTGGCAATAATTGAGGGCTAGCCTTGTGGTATTAGATGACGACGTCACGAAACACAGCAAGAATATTTCTCACGATTCAATGGACCCTAAATATTAAGAGCCTAAGAACAAGCAATCCTTACTCTATACCCCAATGGCAGTGATCTAAAATGTCACTTGCAATAACTTTTGCCAGATTTGCCTTTTCGTCTACTATTAAATTTAGTGTCTGAAGCCTTGTTCGAATTTAGGTTCTATTTAATAAAGCACTCAAGCTTTCCCGTAAACGAGGCCCCTGACACTTTAATTGGCCTGACTTGATCCTCAGCATTAATTTACACTGCAACATGACGCAATGTTACGACATTTTACAATGAAATTAGTGTTGTAATGCAGCTTGGGTTTATTATTGGTCATTTACAATTAGAGCTTGCAGATTCTGAGGCAGAAGCAGACGAGTGATGTGACTGAATTCAAAACAAGTCAGCAATAAAAACAGTAACTAAGAGCTGCGACTATTACTTAGTATTATTTCAATTGAAGACAGATTGAATTAGTCTCTAAATTAGAATTTACGGTTACTGCTACAATGCAAACTGGTCAGCTAAAGCCAAATGAATCTAACATAACATGATTTCTTAGAGAAGAAATTTTATAAAATGATCAACTCGTAATTTTATATTGGACTTCAAAATACCGTACGATTTTTTCCACTGAATATTGACCATAGTTCCCACATATGATCCACGAAACTATTTTTAATATCGTTTTGATTGTAATTCTTTGCTGCATCGTAATAAATTCTTTAAATTCAAGTTATACTTACGAAGATTAATTTCCATAGTTCATTAAAGAATTCTAGGATTTTGATTAAAGAAAACACATAAAAGATCAGGAAAACACATTTTTTTCTAGTTTTCGTATCAGTTTTCGAAACAATCCATCAATTTCAGCCTATGATTGGAAGAAACTCATATAAGAAGAAGCATAATAATATTATGTTGGAAAGTATCACATGGCATAATATTATCTCGTTGCTTACGGCTGCTCAAATTGCAGTTCAAATAATATGCCCTGTGCTACACATAAATAACAACACGTAGTCAACCTCTTATGGAGATAATAAAACAATTCATCTGGACGCAACTGCCTTAAACAAGATATATTCAAAAAGCTCTTCGTCTTTTTTCTCTTTCAGCATTCGTAATGGATGTTATTACGCGTATCTCATATGCAAGTAAATTTTGTAAATTAAGATTCTACTGTAGACCTACACGCCAGTTTCTTATTCTGCTGGAAAATGATGGAGACAAGTAATTGCGTCATTGATAGCTCCCTGACACGTGCTCAAGAGATACGCTAAGTTACTTGAGTAAAGTTAGTACATTGTGTCCTACAGTGAAATGAATTAATGTAAAAATGAGCTGTCATTCCTCGTATTTTGTACTAAAAAACTAGTATGGGAAATAGTGAGTATAGTTGTTCCTAACGGTGAACACATTTCATCCCCAAACTTCATATACTTTATAAACATCATTAATAGTAACTTCATGATTAGTGTCTAGATTTCGCGGCTTTAGAAAACACGAGCACTCCAAATGTTGTGGGTTACCTAGAGATGCAGAAACAAATACTTATCAGCAAACAAGGTCTCAATATACAAAGCTATTTCATATACTCAATTTTTCTCTGAAAATCTTTATGAAATCCTTTTCCTTTAACGAATAATATTTCTATGACATATTCACTTACCCGAAAAGGTAACTGTAACGAAAATAGAGTGTACACAAACAGTTCATGTACCGAACATCTTTTGCCCTCTTTCCCTGACAAAAATGCAGACCTACTGACAAGCCGTCACTAAACGTGGCTGCTCTTTGAGTTATTACAGCATCTTTGTATGGAAACTTGAGGCGAGAAGAAGCTTGTGAAACCCAAACAGTTTCGCGAAACAATTCCTTACTGAGAACATCTTGCAGTGTCTAGAGAAAATGAGAGTGCAGACCTGCTATGTATTTAATCTTATGACTCAAAACACCTTATACGTTTATGATCACACAAATACAATCTCTACCATACAGTTTTAGACAGAGTTAGGAAGTGGCTAAGCGCTGCTTTGCAGATACGTAATGGGTATGGCTAATAAATCGAATGATTTAAGAAAATAAAAGAATATTAGCCGACATATGCTGAAATAGAACAGATTAACAGCATGAAATGGTCTAGTGTTGGTTACATATATCATAATGTATTTATTTTAGATACTTATCATTTTTTCTGGGCAAATTTTGAGAAAGATCAGAATGATTTATTACGTTGAGTTGCACTATGGTATTATTGTACCAAAATATTGCTAATTATGAATAAATGAGTGTTAATACGAGTTCATCCACCCCCGCTTCAGAAGCCCCTACAATCTTTCATAACAGCAGCGCAATCTCCGTATCCCGAAGACTTCCTTCACCACAATTAAATTTTGTTCCAATTTCACGTTCAATTTCCCTCAATCTGCTGCAAGTTGGGCAAATTTCTTCTACCAATTCCGTCTAGCCGCCGGAAAATCGTCAGCTTCTTTAGCAAACGTCGGGCATTATGAACGTAAAACAGGACTTTTAAATTAATAAGCAAAGTGGCTGGCCCTCTCGTAGAGTCATCGTCAGAACCAACTTCAACTTTCGAGCCACTTCTCACAAAAATGTGGTCGAATTTGCCATTCAGCAGCAATTCCCTCGGGTGAATTAATGTATTTTTATTCTCCCAACTACCTCTCAAGGAAAATCAAGCTGCTATTATGTAACTGGGCACCTAATCATAAAATATTCACACGTGTGAACAACCGTAGGTAAGGGGCGAGGCATGTATTCAGCATCCCTTTACGTAGAAATGTACAAATGTTGATGATAACAACTAAAGAAAACATCCCAAGGATGAGAGTGATTCGATATTTACATTTATAAAAAATTTTCGAAAATTATCTGCTGGAAACAAATTTAGTAGGTAATAACTACTACTGAAGGGTAATTATAATAACTACTACTCGTGGATAATAACTACTAGATTGAAACTCCTAATAGAAAAGAACTATAAACATTATTAAGAACCAGCTCACTTGTAAAATTCTGCAAAGATTGTAGAATGTATACAATCGACAAAACTGGACCCGTATTCTAAAACTCAAAAAAATGTCGCTTGTAACTTTGGAATCGCGGTTGAATAGCGAATGTCGATAGTAGACGTGGCAGGCTGACCTAACCCGGTACCAGCACATTAAGGACTTCAGAATTGTCCAAATGTATGAGTCTAATAGTTGTGCACTGTGTTCAAAGTACGCTTGTTGTAACAGTTTTCTGTTAGGACAGAAGAACGTAAAAGATGAAGGAATTAGTTACCGTGCACGTAAAATACAAGATCAGCTTGTCTATTTCGCTTTAAATTTGTTTATCAAGATTTATTTTAGTTCTACTTCTTTACTAAAGCACATCATGTGCTTCAAATGTTGAATTAATGTATACTCGTATAATACTAAACCTTCGGTAAGGAATGGTCTGGAAGAAGCACAAGAAAAGGCTGGACAAGTTATTTTGTTGTTAGCATGAAAGAAATATTAGTTCTGCATTATAAGTACCGTAGTTTTTTCAACATTTCTCTGAATGTAGGAACGCAATTTTCCACTACATTCCTTACATCCAGTTCTATTAATATTTTTAGTGGCATCGCACATGTTGGTGAAACTTATGGCTGCCAAGTCTGTCTTGCCATAATCTATTGCTCTCTCCAGTAGCCATAAAAGCTAAAATACTGCCTTATTACGCCTATAATGTATGCAAATCCCAACCCCTTCAAATTGTTTCTGTATTTGCTGGGAATGCAAGGAGGAAGCTTTGCAGGCTGGGACATGATTACTAGATGAGAGCTCCTTAATGCCCTGCGAAGGCACAGAAGCAGTTGATGTGATTGCGTTCTGCATCCAAATAAAAACGAGATGAAAGTGACTGAAAGAGGGAGGCATGTCTGTGATCTTCAAACTTGTTTGCTGGCGGATGCTGTCCGATGCAGCACGATCGTACGAGTAAAAGTAGTTAATGTTATTAGTACTGACTGGAAAAAACAATTAAGAAATTACGCTCTTTATCAAATAAAAGAATTAGGACTTAACTCCATGGTCTGTATCACTGATTATGAAGGACGTTTTCTTGATAAGAGAAAGTCTGTGACTTAACACATGTAAATGGAAAGGGTGAAAACCTCAGTGGAAGGCATGAATACATATTTTTTGAGAACACTCGTTGTTACTTCTTACTGTCTTTTCATGATTATTGTCGATCGTGTTGGGAATTTGTTGGATAAAGTGTGCAGTTCTTGCTAACTTTGAACGTCATTCATGCCTTTTCTTTTTAATATAAATAAAACACTGTCACCACCCATTTACAAACGAACTCGAACTTTGTGTTTTTTGCAACATTTATCAACTGGAAATTCGTGCATTACTGTGTTCAACAGGTACGGCAGCGACAACTGTTAGTGTTTTCATAACATGTGTACTCATATCATCTAGCTTAAATGTTTGCAAAAAAATGAAAACAAATTTATTAAATATGGTAATAATATGAAAATTATACGTCCACTTATGTATATCCTTTGCATCCTGTACATTTGAATATGGATGACACATGAAATCATCGCGATTAAAAATACAATAGCGACATGGAATAGCTGAGGATAGTTATTACCCTTAGCCCGTATAATAGCTCATTCGGCAACTGTATTTTCTCTTTTTAAAACTCGATATCATTCGTATTCATCTCCATCGCCGCTGTCGAAAAAATTTCAACATTTGCAAAAACCACATTTCAAATGAAAGATCTTTTTACACAACATTTTTCAGCAGTACTGTATTCGCTGCTTATGTAACCTAATTATGTCGATAGTTACGTACAACAATCAAATGTCAAGTCTGATATTGCTTGCAAACCTAACGATGACCACAGACATAACCTGTATACGTGTAAACCTCGAAAGTAAATCTCAAAAACTATTAAAACACATGAATTTATCAACTCGTGCTATTAGGTCAGAGACGTATAGCTGCAAGTTTAACGGGGCATCAAACATCAAATACTAAAATACTATTGTAACTTCGAAACACTATTTAACGTGAGTTTAGACAGTTACCTAGTCTAGATGCACGTAGCTTGAGCGAGGGAGGTATGTTTACGAAGCCTGTTTCTGTGCGTTGTGTCGCCACTGCTCAACACACGCTCTAGATGTCTCTGTTTTCTACACAAATGCAAGAATTTCAGATACTCTTTTTCTTGTTGTCTCGTTACTGCTCTTTGAGCTGCTCAGCCAAGTCATCGTAACAGCTAAACAAGCCTTTCGTCGCACTATTATTGCAGCATTGAGTGTTGAATATCATTAGTCTCTCTCTTGTTACAACTCTGTGAGTTAGTTAGTCACAGTATTTTACTTTTTGAATGAGCTGTTCAGTCAGGACATGATATTGTTATATTTTTACTCGTGTCACTCAGCCAGAGAACGGACGTTACTGTGTGTGCCATTTAGCAATATCATTGATTCTACTGGGTGAGTCATTCAGTCACTACTATTCCTGGTCTGTGAACTAATGAGCTCAGTGTTGATAATTAGCTCAGTATTGTGACTGATTCGTGCGTTGCTTGGCGGCAGTATCGTTAAGGATTGCAAAACTATTCAATCAAAGCATCGTTACTGCTTGAATTTCTATTTAGCTGCAGTATTCTTCCTTACTTTTAGATGAGATATCAAGTTATACCCTTTATACCACTAGGCCAGTCATTGAAGGGAGAAAGAAATAGAGATAGGAATTTATTTACAATCAGGTGTACCGTACATGTACATTGTATTTTCAATTCTTAATGCTAACATCTTGAGACTAGTGAGGATGCTCCCAGCAACAGTATGTATGTTAGCTACAGCATGCAGCCTTTTAGTGAGTTATTCACACAGACTATAATACAGTTTGATCAGTAATTTATGTTCTCAGCATTATTACTGATTAGTGAACTATTTAATGACACTGTTGTTACTGTCTGGTGACTGTTTCGTTGCTATTTGTTTACTATTTAGAGAGTCATTTAGAGAGATTGATATTAATTGATGAACTATTTATCCTCGTTATTATAACTCGGTATTACTGCATATTTTCTATATTGTTACCGCTTGTTCAGAAGAGACATTCCCATTTTCTACGTGCGTCAACCAGGTGGCAGGTGCCAGTGCCGGCAATGATGCCCTTGGGCGATGTGTGGGTTTGTCTCCGTGGCAGTTAGAAAATGACTTGCCTACCAGTATTCAGTGGCACGTATGCTGGGTGTAGAAGGTGATTCGTGACTGTTTCTCGTACCCCACACAAGAAATTTACGTTGGTAGTAGCAGTTGACCGAAGGCATGTGCTTGGGAAAGGATTGTGAAACACGGTAGAGTAATAAAGAATGCGTTTTGAACTTTATCAGCTCCTAAAATGTTTTGATTATGGTTATAGATAAGGCATCTGGTGTGGATTGTGAGGTACTTAATGCGAGTAGCCAGTAGGTTTTGCTTCAGTAATATGTTCTTTGTGGAGTCCGCATATGATATTTGCCACTCGTCCATCAACAAACTGGATCGCGGCTCATAAGTTAATATTGTACAAAATGAAACATTATTCACCTATACCCTTCTTACCATTTGTGACTTTGCCCAATACATTATTGACTAAAAAACTACCACGCATGACGTTTACCCGGAGTCGTTAAACACGCCTCCATGCAAATTTCATATCCATATTACACTTTTATTTTATAAGGAATTACTCGTATTCTGAAAGCTACATAGGCATTCATCCGAGCTAGAAGCCACTGATTTTTTCCTTCACTAGTCAAATGCTTTTGTCCTATTCTCGAAGCAGTAATACGTAACAAGTAACATGAAATAAGGGTTCAACGTAATCTAATTGCGTTATTTATTTTTTGTGAGAGATAACATAGTAACATTTGAACACCATTATCCTGGTGACACGAGTAGCAAGAACATAATATCGCTAATCTGCTCAACCGCTTCAGAATCCCTAATTTTATTGATGATAAACAAAAGATATATAATGCAAATGTAAAATATCGGATACAAGGAAAAGGAAATCGTTCTCATACATTTATAAAGACACAGTGTCAGATACTCGACTTCTACCTGTTTGTGTAGACTACACTGATCATAAGGAAACAAAATGGATTTGCATTGAAACAGCAAAGCTTGCATAACTTGATGCTATACATGCCGTGCTGCTCCGTACAATACATGCCGTTCTGCTCCGTGCAATACATGTCGTGCTGCTCCGTACAATACATGTCGTGCTGCTCCGTGCAATACATGTCGTGCTGCTCCGTGTAATACATGACGTGCTGCTCCGTGCAATACATGCCGTTCTGTTCCGTGCAATACATGACATGCCAATCCATGTTTTAAAGAAATGAACAAGAAACAGGTATCGTAGGGAGGCTTCAATTTTATCCTTGTTTTCATTCACATCAGTGACGGACCAAGGGTTACAGAGTAACTGTTTGCATGTTATTTGCTTTAGTGTGACGTATCAGTAGATGTTTTTCGAGTAAACACCCGCTAAATATGTACACGTAAGAGTAGTTTAATCCTCTGTAAAATAGTGAAAACACAAACATTCACTTCAGTGGAGAATTTCAGTTGTTGATATATTGTGGCATTTCAATTCCCTATCTCAATTCATAGGATCACATTTTTTTGCCTATGTGCATATGAACGCATCGGTTCGATCTAAATCAAATAATGTATCACAACAATGTTAATTCGCGTATTATATTGCAATATTGAATTCGCTTAATATATCCCAATATTCCAATCCTATTTTCCAAAGCGATGTTGTTCATCCTGTCTGTAATGATCTAGAATAAATAGTAAGCGTCTATAAATACATTCCTCTGCATTTCAAAGGAAACGTAGCCGCTGTGAATTATTTTCTTAAGTGCTATGCGAGGTAGCGTTTAAGAATTCTATGCTAATTTTATTCATATTGATGTTATTCGGCTACTACACAAGTTATGCACGTTGCTTATGGAATAATATTAGTGATCAAAAGCTATCTATGCCTCTTTTTTGCTGCACATTCTTAGCATTTATGCATGCTCATCGAAGATTGAGTTCAAATCCAAAAAATATTTTTAGTAAAGCACTGGATCTCACTTCACAATTCATATCAGTTTTCAATGTCTCCACTAAAATTGCGACTAAGGCATAAACTCATCAGTTAAATTTGGGTCCATCTCATAAAAATAAATATGTATCGGAAAACTGTGTTCGAAACGCTGTAAAATTTTACCGCCCATTTCCGAGAGCAATTTTTGCGCTAACGACATGAGCATCATTAGAGATTACTGCTCCAGAGTGCGAATTCTGGGCGCGAAATATGCGCTTCTTTGTACAGTCATACAATTTAGTTTGTGACAGTGATGCTTCTTAACGCTTCTTTTATATTGACTTTGGATGCAGGCGCACGACAACGCTTCCTCTAATGGCATTATGAACTCTGAGAAGATGCCTGTAATTCATTAATTTAGTTTCGTAACTCTTAAGAGATGTCAAGTACATCATACAACCATGTTAGTTGTAGGCCAAGCATCAATGGAATGAGTTTACACTTGAAACTATTTCTCATGTACTTTGATTGCAGGATTTTCCAATCTTGGATTGAATCAATATATATATATACATATATATATATATATATATATATATATATATATATATATATATATATATATATATATATATATATATATATATATATATATATATATATATATTATATATATATATATATATTTAGAATATTTCTAAAGCAACCCAACTACCTTTCAGCTTAACAAGGCATTGCCAAATATCATGTGACGACCATAATTAGTTATTAATAATTACCCAAATAATTTCTTAGGCACGGAACTTATCTGATAAAAAGGTGATATCAGCAGCTTATAAAACTATGTTTTCTATTAATGACTGTGAATTTATGAAATCCTGTATAAAAATCAGCGTCATGGAGCTAAATTCTTAATGCTTTTTGCAAAAAATTAATTTCTAAATAGTTTTTCGTACCTTCACAACACTTATAATTCTCGCAACGCAAAAAGACAGTTTTACATTTAATGAGAAGGTTAAAAGCAATTGTTCACAGACTTCTCATCGCCATTTCCCATGCAGTTCACCCATGGTTGCACTCAGCACGAAGGCCAAAATGTGATAGCCATGCACTCGATGATAACATTGTCACGTTATAAGTTATGTAGAGTAGAAAGTGTACAAATATGTTGTAGCGGGTAATGCGGTAGTTGATTACATGCCTCTGAGTTTATACTGTAGGTTTACTTACATTCTACTGACAAAACAGGCTCCAAATTGAGACCAGATAGTCTACGCTGATATAGAATAAAATATGCAACTGGAATGAGTTATTTGGTTAATTTTTGGGCTGCTATCCAAGCCTCATGCGGACCAAATATTGTTACTGATACTTTAAAAATAATTGCACAATCCAAAATTGTTCATATTTTAGCTTTGAAAAACGAAATTTAAGAATTACCCTAATTGAAAACTCGCAAATATTTCTGTACCACGATTAGGTGAAATAAATGTTCTGTACTACAGGTTGTCTGGACCTAAACAGAAGATATTTTATGACATCCCATTGTCAACTCTTTGGATTATTTAGAAAATAAATTAATCAACTTATGAATTTTTATATGGGTAAAGGAATTTTTTTAACTTGCGTTATGGAAATATGAACCAGGTCAAAAATTTATGAAATATCCAAGAATTTGGACCTAGGCTCAATTCAAAATAAAAAATGAAACCGACCAATCGAAAATGAAAAATTTCAATCGATACAGATAACAATAAAAATTAAAGACATGACACAAGCTGAATATAGACAACATGATATGCAGGAAATCTTTCTGAATTTTGTAAAAAGAATTTACTTATATATTTTTGATCTATGAAATTTTTTCCGGTAGCGCCATAACCATTTTTTCAAAGCGTTAAAGTTTTCATTTTCGTTTTAGTTTCATCCACTCTAAACCTGTCTCACTTTATTTGCTTAATATAGTGATAACGACATGGTTTACGCATACCTACGCCCAATCCAAGCACAAATAAAGAAGAACTTACTATGTAAGAATATGAATACCATTGAATTCGCTTATTTCACTAACCCTTCCACCGCGTGTTGAATATTATCACCTCTCAACTCCTCACGATTGAACTGTAAACGTCAGGTACCTTCCCATCAGAAGCATTAGTTTCAAACTCATTGACGTAGATTTCGATGTGAACATCTTATATGAAGAAGGTGCATCTGTGGCAAATGAAAACGAATTTTTTTTCTTTATTGTTTGGTAAGTTATATACATGAAGTTCACCGCTTATAACACATTTTAAGTATTTGAAGAATTGATACTGCACTGTAGTCTTATTCTGAGACCATATTGGCTTCTACATAGTTTTACATTACAGCATAGAGAAGAGTGTTCTTTAAAAGTCCGGAATATTTGGTATATCAACGTTTTATATAGTCGACCACCAGCTTGGTCGACTGGTGAGCGAATCTGCTTTCGAGCGGGAAGACCCGGGTTCGAATCCCGCTGCCGACATGGTTGACGCGGCTAGAAATACGGCATAGGACTTGGGTAAACAACCGAATAATTATCGAAGTAATTATCCGACCCAAGAATGGGCCAGAAGGTTCGTTCCTATAGCCTCATTCTATTCTATTCTTTTAAGACGTTAAGAAAATAACTCATGTTTCCTCCATGAATTCAAATTATTTAATTGGATTGTATTTTTCTCTCATTAAGCGTAACAAGCATTTATGTTGTATGTATACAATAGAGTATGAATACATAAAGTATATATACATAGAGCTACAGCAGTCGTTAAGTCATATGCAAAGCCTCAAGTGAAGGCTACATATTTCTTCAAATGTAGGTCAACATGATTCATCAGGGAAATAAGGTCAAATAAAAACTCAGAAAAAGTATTAGGGCAATTTGTTGTTAACAGGTTTAATTATGAAGCATTTTTCCACCCTCGATATCAAAAGCAGATCGCTAATATTTGCGTCGCTACTGGCTCCAGTTTTTATTGAAACAAACTCTTATGTTTGAAGACGCAATTCCAATTATAAGTTTTTTTAGAGTAAAAGCGAGCTTGTAGCAAGGATTTTTTGCGAGTGAAAAAATTTGCATTTATGTTATCTTCTTGCAGCATAACGAAAAAAAAACCTGAATTGGAAACTATTATTCTTATTAAGACTTGAAATTGAAACAGGGAGGATTAAGTTATTCTCTGAAACACTTGTGTATGAACTTCTTAGCTCCATGAGGAAAAACTGCTACTGCAAGAAGACGCCATGGGTTTATCATGCTGTGCATTAATTTGAAACAGGTTGACATTATAACGGCAAAGTTATTTTTTCATGGAAAGAAATATTGCATAAATTATAACTCATCTTTACTCGTTCGTTTCGTACTTTCCCCTAATTTTTAAACAAAGCATTTAGAATGTATGACTGAAGAAAACTCTTTCTAATGCACTTCAGAAAGTACAGTTGTCCATATAGAGTTAAACTTCTAACTTGGTAATAAAGTTTACAACTGTACCACACTTACCGTAACATTACGGGACAAATGATGAGATAGATTATTAACTTTGAAAAGCAGTACTTGAATAACTTAGTGAAAAGCACCTTGAACTTACGATGTCCAAGAACTTCTCAAAACATCATGAAGACTATGTTTTGTCTCCCACAGATAGCTGATTTGGTTGGTTCAAGGATTAAAAATACTGAAACATTCCATCAAGTGCTCCTTGATATATTAAAATTCTCAAGATGTACAAAGCTAGCAACTCTAATTCAGAAAAGGCCGAAAACCTCCCAAAACAACAAATTCCACCTGGCACGACGGTAAGAAATAATTGATTTTGATGATATCAGAAAATAACACCCAATTGTGTAAAATATAGTTATGATGATGCACGATACGAATTCTGATTGTTCGTCGTGTAATCTATACTATACATACAAAAACTAAGCTGTAACAATTATTACCTAACATTAAAATTAAGTCCATCAGAGTATGACTCCAGTCAGGGAGTAAAGCTACATTTCATATTGCAGATAGTGGACTTTCGGAGCGACACAATCACGCGTCCAGACGCTGAAATGAGAAGGGTGATGGCAGAAGCTGCAGTGGGGGACGACGTGTTTGGGGAGGACCCAAGCGTCGCTGGTAAATAATTCTTAACTTCAGTGTTGTTGGAACAGAGGTCAAGGCCACCAGTTTCATATTTAGGTTCAGACGAGCTCTGTGAAATGTCATGCTCAGTGGAATTAACTGGAATTTAATCATATTGTGTATTTGTGCACGCTTGAGCGTGATTGCGTTTAGAAGGTTAGAGGAAAGACTACCATGATTAACTCAGATGCACATGATTATTTAAGGTAAAGGTTTTTCAAATCAAATGCAAAATTCATACAATAGGAAACAAATGTGTATTCTGACAATAAATTCTTGGATTGCTTATTTTATGTCTGTTTCTCTCCATATCGTAATGAAGAACAGAACCTTTATTATTAATGTTCATGTATCTTGTAATTCCAACATGCTTCTGTTGGGAATGAGAGATAGATTTTTATAGTAAACAAGTTTCAGTTAAAATTCTTGTGTCATCATATTCAATATGTATGCATTTAAAGGGCGTGGAATACATTACTGGGCAAATTTTGAAATCTTTAAAAATGTTCAAACTGGTTTTAAGGTTTGCTGTGCATCCAAATATCTTAAGATACGTAAACTCTTGCATATTTTTCTTAATTTATTTAAGCTTTTTAAATAAAATCGGTCATGGACGTTCAAGCATTAGAGATCTCTATCGTGCATGCGTACAAAACATAATGGCTAAGTTGTTGCAAGTGCTGAATTGATAATCAATTAAAAGATATAAAGTTACTTCACATAATTCATTTCTGGCAAAACGCTTGCAATAGTTCGTTACCAAGTGTTTTGCTTCCACAATCTCGTTCCACACTGCGATAAATTTACGTCACAAACTATCTTTGCAATGAAAATCTATCTGCAATAAAGCACCTTCTATTATGTCAAGGAAGTAATGTTAAAACATCGTACACGTTACCTCTTACTACCGGAACTGAAGAAGTGAGAGCTCTGAAAGAAACATTAGCTTCAGCTACATCAAAACTTTTCTTGACTAAGATTAAGTAAAATGTCAACAACATACTATGGCTGTCATCATGTAGTCATTATGTTGAAAAAAATGTGAACCAAAACTGGAATTCAAGATCACACAATTGTTTTAATACCAACTGCTGCAAGTTCGGTATCTCCTGAGTCAAACGCTTCGAGAATGCTGAAATATTTAATTAGTGAATCTCTCATCTCCTGTACAGCATTCATTGTTCTGCGCTTGAAATTCCAATGCGTTGCAGCTGGTCTTAGTATGTATTTACCTGCAGCTCTTAGAATTTGACTACAAGCGTTAGAATTCACCTGAAGGCCTTAGAATTCGACTTTAGGTCACAGAATTGTGAAAAAGAGTCGATAAAAGAGCTATCCCTTTCAAAAGCACTGTTCACTCCTTCACACCACTAATCAAACTAATTCGTGGTGTCAAAACCATTTCTAACGGTTCAGGAATAAGAAAAAGTGGGGCTTTTTAACTCCTGATCTCGATTGTCTGAACTTCTGAGTTTAACTTGTTTTCAAATCAAAAATCTTCGCATTTTCGACCAACTTTTTTATTTCTCAAGCAATCTTTTCATAAGGCATAAGCCATAACACCACAAAAAAGTCACATAGTTCAGGAAAATGTATTCGTTGCTGACTCGAACGCGTGATTCTACCTAAAACAATTAAAACTTGTGACACTCCTTATTATTTATGGCAACCATCAATTATTATTTTGCAGTTTCATACAATATGACAGCACAATATCGTCAAATCAGTCGGAAGGCATTGTTTGTATACCAGTATTCTATATACTGAGTATTTATTCTCCAACGTACTATTTTTTGAATTCCCTTCATACTGGAGTGATTACGGAGCCCGATAGTTTTTCTTCAATAATTAACTATTCCTGGATGGTTTTATTGGGAACACACGAAGGCTAATGAAAGCGAAAATAAAAAATGTAAACGATGAGTGAAATGAAAAGGCAAACGTTTCTGACAACCCCTTCCGTTTTCCCATTTTCCTTTTCCCTTGGTCACTTTATTGCTCCAAAACACTTTGCTTTTCCTCTCAAGCATTTGGAAAATAATTGCAGCGTCTTAAAAATTGGTCGATCCATTTATCTAGAAATTACTTCTCCTTTCAGAAAATTTTCGTGTAAGCCGCTTCTTGAGGTGAATTCCAGTTAGGGAGAATAAAAACCTTCTTGAATTAGGGTTGATGTTTTTGAAAAAAACTGATTCTGCTGTTTAAATTAATCAAACCATTAAATTAATAAAGCCGCGTCAAAGTTCTATAAAAGTTTTCTAATGAAAATTGATAATCATGTTATATTGAGCATAATACATACATTAACAGAGTTTGATTTTCTGAGAACAAAAGTTTTCTTGACGTAATTTATGCATTGGAAATGAAATATTGGACAATTTGAAACAATTTTTCTGCTAAGCATGATAAAGTGATGAGAGGGCCATTCAATCAAATGGTTCTGAATTCGATTCATTCAGATGTAGTGGAATTCAGGATAAAGAATCCAATTATATTATTTTTCTTTAACTAACGATTAGGTTAATGACATCTCACAATAAAGAAACCCTTATAATTAAGACATCAAAATTTTCTTTGAGGAAAATCAAAATCGGATACATCGCAGCAAGAGATGTTCTTAAAGTTCTCCACAAAAGTGATTGCCTTTTTCATGTGCTAGGTTTTTCATGTTGATTTGAATAGAAAAATATTTTAATAATGATAACTCATAAAATTATATGCACAATAATTGCCCCTCCCAAAAAATGTACTAACCTGAACTTAATGACTGTACAATGTAGTGCAATCATAGTCTATGTTCTCGATGTCAGCTGAACAAAATAGAATAGGCTGAGGCAATAAGAACGAGCTGCTTGATCTATTCTTGGGTTGCTACTGAAGTCCCATAGAAGATTGCTTATCCTAAGACCCACTAGCTTGTGTTTACAGTAATATTTTCGATCAATATTTTTATCCTTACACAAGATAACACTACCGCACTGATTACACACGTAACTTTCAATACTGAACAAACAAACGAGTGTATCACAATTTGAATAGCAGTCATTCTGGAGATATTATGAGGAATTTCTGTCTTTATTCTCTGGATTTTAATTATGCATTTTAGTTTAAATGAAACTGAACTTCCGTTTATTCCAGCGTTGGACTAGGAGTTTCGCCAATAGAAGAACTCGAATGCTGCACATATTCATTCTCGCATTTTTGGGTTGTTCATGAATAAAATGTTGCAAGAACATTATAGTATGTAGCGAAAAAACGAGTTTACAAAGTTTTATGGACTTTTAATTCTTTTTATGTCATACTACGAAACTTTGAAGCAAGGTTTAAAATTCCCATGTCATTGTCTCGTCAAAATGGACAAAACTTGAGAGACTAATCCCTGCTTATGATCAAAGTAATAAAAAGTAAGAGTAATCGATATTTTTGATAGAAATTTTTAAAGTTTTCCAGAGTCAATAATGAACATACTCGTATATTACTCTGCCTGAACTTTAAGGCTTTGACAGCAATATTTTACCATTACGTAGTGTATCTTTGTGCGACGATTTCTATTGCAAAGAAAAAGGAATCCCTGACTATGATGCCTGCAGTAGAATTCAACTAAGCTGTGTAATGGCTACCAGATTCTATTTTACGTCGATTCCTTTTTGTTGAATCGACTACACAATGCGTGGTATAATTGGCTTTATCCTAATTTAGTAGTTTGATGTTTATATATTTTGAAGTAATCCAATTTTGGAACAATTTTGCAAATATTTATGTTTGTACACTAATAACAACTTCTAAAAACTTTAAATACAGCGAAATTTTTCAGATTTCTCTGAAAACACTTCAAACGACTAAACTTTTGTATATTGAAACAGTGATGTACCTACAATAGCATAAAATCTTCCTCCCTTGTATACCAGGATCAATTGATGACTGAGTTTAGATGAATATAGAAAATAGTTCACTGGTGCATCAGTACAACATGGTGACTCATTTTAGTTTAACATGAAACACTGTTCACTGGTGAGTGAGCATTCAGATTTGGCTGAATTATGGCCTCACATGACAGCACAGCGCGGTCGTGAAGTATGGCCGCAGGGACGTTGCAAAAACGATCTGGAAAGAATGATGCACGTAAAATGGTAGTAAATTATCCAAATATGAATAAATACGTAAAATTTACAATAATAATTGATAAAATAATTAGTGGATGAAAAAGTACAAGTGAACGATGTTGGTAAATTATTATGAGAATTTCTGTATGTATACCTGACCAGAGCGGTAAATAAGAAAAGATCAAAATGAAGACAAAGAAGTGAAATGAGAACTAAAAAACAATATATATATATATATATATATATATATATATATATATATATATATATTGTGTTATGTGTCAAGGAATTTCTCTATTTAAAATTATCAAAATAAGATAAAAAATTCACGTGAATGAAAATAAAGAACACAACTTATCATTTATAAGGCTGATCTGGATGCAGTTGCTAGAACCAATACGGGAATACAAATTGAATTTTGTGCTTAATTTTGTAGTTCAAGTTTTACAGTTGTGTTAGAAGCTGTTTTAAAGCAAGGATTTTCCTTTTGAAAGTAAACTGTTTTGGTAATGCTCCTTACGATTTCAGAACCAAAATTCTTTGTGATTATTTTCAGTGACGCAGCAAAGAAGGCAGCTTAATGTGCATCAATTTTATTAACGAAAAAAAATTGTATAGTTCATCGGTATCAGGTTGCTGCAGCTGGGATGAATTCTGTGCTGGAATTAAATAAAAAGTGAGAGAATTGATCGTTTTTCCTCTGCGTGTCAATGAGTAATAATGTATTTGATTGAGTGTATGAGGGGTGACGGGAATGAACGTGAATTATGTCAGTACGTGCAAAATTCTTACTGTGAATAAGGCGTCAATTACATTCTACTCTGATGCATCTATCTTGTAGGGAATCAGGGTCTAAAATCTAAAATTGAAAAAAATCATTTGTTAAAATAGTTGGATTTTCCGTAGACGAAGAGAAGATCGATTTTATTCCTCTCTGAAAGCAAAAAGTTGTATTGCGTCACAGTGAATAGTCAACCTCGGTTCTTTTATTTTTACGAGACCACGGAGAGAAAACTCGCCCGAGCCACCGAAATTAAATGGCCTCACCAACTCAGGGCAAGAAACCTTGTCAGGATGAGAACTTCCCTAACTACTTGGTCCCCTGTGAGCGTCGTCCGTGCAACGTACTTAGGAAAGGTCTGGTGCGCAACTTAACAATGAAAACATAATAAGAAAATTAATCGAAATTCCATGCATCGGTGAATGTTTGTTGTGATTGTTAATACTTTGTCCTTGTGAGGATCAAAGCCTTTAAAAAGTTGTGTCGCAAGCAAAAAAAATTAAACACAGAGAACTTTGATGAAAGATGCTGTTTTTTGAAAGTTTCTTGCTGAATTAATAACCGAATATCCACTTGTCCCAAGGTAATGTCCTCTCCACAATGCAAATTACACATAATCACATTAATTCTCGTGCATTGAATAATTAATAAACCTGAGCTTATTATCTAGCCTGCATTCTATTAGTACATATATATATATATATATATATATATATATATATATATATATATATATATAT